>JAMKCH010054883.1:0-10007 GCA_023653785.1 Ophioderma brevispina | reverse complement strand
GGTCAGTCGATTGTGCGGGCCTTGAAGTTTCCCAAACAATGAGCCATTGAATGAAAGTAATCCGGGTTCAAAATCAAACCATCTCTCCTTTCTCATCTTCCATGTTATCATTAAAAAAAAAAAACAGCCAGTGTGGGAGGGGTATGAATTTAGTATTATGCCAACACTTAAAATTGGGCCACCCTTAACATGCGGATTAGGCCAATGGAATGGATATTTAGTTTCCAGTTACCCGTCCCCCCGAATTTTCATTTTTGTCAACACTTTTCATTATTTGGTTAAAAGTCATATTTTGCAATCCTTAAATTACAGATCATAACTTTCAGCTTCTCAAAATGTCGGCATGTGGTCTGATCAATTTTACATTATTTGTGGCTGAGGGGTTTACTTAGTGGTAATATGAAAATTTTAGATTTCCCTAACCAATGCTCCTGATTATACTCTGCGATCGAGCTTACAATATTCATCTTGAAAATGTCTGATTTTTTAAAAGGAAATATACTTAAAAGTATCTTATAAGTCTGATGTTAATATATGAATTTAGTTTAGACAACCATCTTATACAATTTATATGAAATCTTGAAATAATGATAATGAAATAGTGACTCTCCTTTTTTTCGAACGGTAACTGGAATTACTAACAAATCCACTTCCATTGGCCTTAATCCGTTAACGTTGATCCGTTGTCAAATTCATAGCTAGGGTGGTGGCAGAATACTAAATTCGTCTTGCCTAGCTCACTGCACATGACACTGGGCGTGCGTGCGCATCGAGTATAGTCCTGCTGAGCATGACTCTTCTATGTACATAATATTTGCCATTAACTCAAGGAGGAGTCATGCAAAATTGTGTGTAACACGGATAGGGACAAAAATTGTTGCCCACAGTCTTCAATAAATTTGCACTCTTCACGCAAATAAAATTATTACCTGATTCCCCTGAAGTATCCTTACAGTGTTAGCAACAACAGGAGAGTCGTAAATATATCTTCAACTCTTTTCTGAAAACAAATAAAAACATTAAAAAAAAAAAAAAAAAAAAAAATTGTGACCGGTGACTAAGTCCTGGGTTTTGTAATTGCCAGATGCTTAACGACATACATTTCAAATGGATATTACTGGTGCTAAAGGGGGAAGAGTGTTTAGAGAAAATCACCGGTGATAGCTTATTTGAATCGGAATCGGGTTAAATATAGAAAACAATTGGAGGTGAAATGCAGTCAGTGGTCGAAATTTGAAGGTTACACAAAAACGTACCCCCCCCCATTACTGTTACTTCCTCACTCCCATCCTCCTAAAACCACTTCCCTAGCTGGACACAGTGTGTTTGGGACTTCACATATAATAGACTGTTAAAGGCATACTGGCCCGTTTCACATTAATTGCCAACTTTTTGAATTTTCACTTAAAAACATTAGGATTTTTACAGGAAGGTGGACAGCGTCACTTTTTGTGTTTTTACTTGGATCTCTACTAGACTACCTCCCATACCTAAACTAACTTATTTGTGCTGGTATTTCAGGAGAAGCCACACAAAAATGGTCAAAATTTGCCGTTTTGGCGTCAACCAAAAATATCATGCCCTTGTCGTTTGTTGTTTTCAGCTGCCCTATTAGCATGTAGAACCTGTCAATTGTTACTTTGAGTTCTTTTAGGCAACTAGTGACACTTTATTAACATGTGAAATAAGGTGTACCAGAGTGTTCAAATAGACTTATATGGAACATCAAAAATTGAGTGTTGGACGTGAATTTTCAGTTCACATGAATTACCATTTTATACAAAAATTTAATTAATAATATTTCAATTTTACATTTGCAGACTGTTTTTTAATTGTATAATTTACAAAGACAATCCCTCATGATAATGTCCACCACAAATTATATGACTGGTCCTGAATAATTCAGATATGGTTATTCGAAATCTTGTCCACAATTTTCCATTCACAATTTTGTCACGTCCAACACTTTTTGCAGAAGCCACGGTTGTCTTTATGAAGAAGTCTTATGTTTGTGTTACTTACTCTCCGAGAGTGATTTCACTCTACTAGTAAATTGTAATAAAAGTTTTGACAACCACTGAAAATGACGTGGCTCCATCACATGAAATTTTTTCCGTTTCACACCATCACGTTCCACACACTCGAGTTGCAAACAAGGAGGTCTGCAAACTTAAATTAAGTAATGTTTTCTAGTTGTTCCATGGGTTTTGTGAACTACCCACTTTCTTGAGGTGTGATCTAGTTTTTTATAGTAAATTTTCAAAAAATTGCCCCGTTCACATTTTCAATTGTCACGTCAACGCAAGCCCTTCAATCAAACAACCATGCAAATCTAACAGCTTTGGAATATTGGAATGCATGAGGATGAAACAAAGCTTCACTAGGAGAATTAGTTCAGTGTTTCATCTTTATGGAAGCTTAAAATCAGTTTTTTGTTTTTAATAAATGTCAAAAAGGTAAGATTTTAAGTCAACATTCCCAGCCTTACAAAGCATCAATTAAAGGAAAAAATCACTCAGCTCTGTCAACCTTTTTATTTTATAAATAAAACTTTTTTATTCAAAACCGTTTTTGGGGGATGAAAGAAGAAGCAAAAAATGCCAAGAAATGGTCAAAGTCAACGTCAAGTTTCATAGTTCAGCTGGTCTTGCTGAGGTTGCATACTTTACATATGTGAAGACAAATTAATTTCTTTTGGCAATTATCTAATTTCCATAAAACTATTTGCATTTTTTACAAAAAATGGCTTCAATTTTCAAACTCTCTGATAAAAAAAGGTATAAAGGGGAAAAGATTCAGGTGTGCTTTCTATTCAGAGATGCCAATCTTCCTATTTTAATCGGAAATCCGATTTTTTTTACATTTACACTGGGATTAAAATCCGATTTTTCTATATTTTTCAGATTTTTTAACTTTTTCCGATTTTTACTGTTTGCTCGAGATGGAGATTTTTTAACGGAATTCCGTTCGTTTTCTCATAAGCTGATCTCTCAGACTCTTATGCACTCAAAAGTACATAGGAACATCGGTATATTAATTAGTTGCGTACATCGCATTTTGTCTAAGAGACTAGCATAATGAAAAGCATGTCACCCTGGCATGAAAGCTTGCTCTATCGGAAAAATACCACTGACCTCTATACATGGATAGCGGGCTCGCACGTAATTGAATAGGCGGCGATTGAAACAACTGGAACTTCCAGCGGCATTTTGTAGATGGCAGAACCTAAGAGGTCACCGTACTGATTCAATGCGAATTCATGCAAACTTTGAATATTTTGAATATAATTAAAAAAAAAAAAAAAAAAATTTTAGTAAAATTTGTGTGTAGTAAGCATCGACAATTATGCCACAGTCATAAAAATTTTAACGAACGCTATTGGCGGCTATACAGACATCCAAATGCTGGGATTACTTACTGTGTAGCATATTGGCGTGCAATTTGTGCAGGTTAATACAAATATTATGTGAAAGGTTGAAAACAAAAAATGTCTCCAAAAAGAAATTGTTATGTGAAACAAAATTGTGTTATAATTATTGTGTAATATTTTACAGAGGAAAAATTTCAGTTCCCTCCACTCTCCCACCCCTTCCCCCTCCCCTCCCCTCTACCTTCCTCCCCTTCTTCCCTGCCTTCAGTTCTTTACTCCTCCCCTCTCTCCCTCCCCTCCCCTCCCCTTCATTTTCACTTCCCCCCTCCCCCTCCCCTCTCCCTTCCCCTCTCCTTCCACTTCCACTCCCCCTCCCATCCCACTTCAATCACCCTCTAACACTTCACCCTCCCCCTTCTCCCTTCCCCTCCCCTTCCCTTCTTGCCTTTCCTTCTTCCCCGAATTCCCTTCTTCCCTTCCCTTCTTGTTATTTATTCATTCTTCATATCATTACCTTATTCATAAGGTCATGGAATTTATATTTCGTTCACCCATTCATTAACTTCTCCTTCATATGCATCATGAAAATCGTTATTTAATCAAATATGCATTTATAATCTTATGTTAGAACATACTCTTTGCTATTTATTCCACGGTATTTATTTTTATTTCCATTTCCTCAGTTTTTTTCAAATAGTTTTTTTTCAGAAATTCCCTCCTATTATTTCAGTTATTTCTGCAGGTGATTCTTTTGCATATTCTAGCACGCTTGAGTTTCCCATTCCCCTCCTCAATTATTCCCCCCCCTCCCCTTCCCTTCCCCTGCTCCCATCGCCATTCCCCCCTTCCCTCCCCACTCCCCCTCCCCCATTTTCCCCCCCTCCCCAATTCCCCTCACCCCCTCCTTTCCCCCTCGGCCCTTCCCCCCCTCCCTCCCCCCTATCCCTTCCCCTTCCCTCCTCTCCTCTCCCTTCCCCTCCCCTCCCCTCGGCCCTACCCCCTCCCACCACGCTCCGCTCCCCCTTCCCCCCCCGTCCCCCTTCTCACTATCCCCCCCCTCCCTCCCTTTCCTCTTCCCTCCCCAATTCCCCCCTATTCCCCCTTTCCCTCCTCTCACTCTCCTCTCTCCTTCCTCCCTTCCCTCCCCTTCCCTTGCCTATTCCCTTCCCTCCCCCTGCCCCATGTCCCCCTCCCTCCCTCCCTCCCCTTCGCCTCCTCCAGTCCCATTCCCTCCCCCTCCCCCTTCCCCTTCCCCTCCCATCCCTCCGCCCCCTTCTCTTCCCTTCCCTTCCCCAAAACCCCAATCCCCTTCCCCCTTGAGATCCCCTCCCACCTCCATCCTTTGCGTAGGCAAAGAAAAAGCAAGGGGGGGGTAGGCGGGCCGCCAGCCATTCGGGGGGCAGGCAGGCGTCAGCTAGAGGGATGGATACCAACGAGGCAGGAGGAGCTGAGGGGATAACAGCGCGGCGAGGGAGGGGGCCGGCAGGGAGTTAGAGAGGATGGGCACATGTCCGCAGGGGAGGGCAGGCAGCGGGGGGGCCGAAAAGTCGGGATGGGGGGCCTTTAATTGGGGGGGTGGAAAAGAACAAGAGGCCGGGGGGACAAAAAAAACCTCGCGGGGGCCCGGAGGGGGAGGAAAGGGCAAAGTGGACGGACAAGGCCAGGGAAAGTAATGAAGCGACGAGGGGGGCTTGCCCCGCGACAAAAGGGAGGACAAAATGTTTCCACGCTCGATCGCCGCCCCTATCCATGTGTAGAGGTCCATGAAAATAACCGACAATCGACAAAATGAACATGCAAATTGAATAATTTACAAGCCTTGGAAACAATTTTAAAAGACCACGAGAAGTAAAGGACACGTTTCAAATTCCAATAGGCGTTACTACAAAGAGAGGCGATACTGCCTGCAGTTTACATAGGAAGACAAACTTCCATTGGTGGTTGTAAACAGTGTTAAGTGACGGCAAATGCGATCAAAATTTTTTGATCATGCTGCAATTTTGAAGGCTGATGGCATGGTTGGCAAACTTGCGTAGTAGCTATCACTTGATGCAAAGTTAATGAACTGCAAAGGAAAAGCCCCAAAGCGTGTCTTGTATCACAATAATCTTTATGTTTACTTTGGCCTTTTAATACCTGAACGTTGAATTTGATCAAACAAGCATGACGAGTAGTGAGAATGCTTTGTAGTCCCAGAACTAGGCTTTATCCCTTTTCAACATTTACAGTTAATTTTAACTCTTTTGGAATGAGTATTTACTCTCAGAATGGTCTTTCTGTAGCTCTAAATGTGCAGAAACCCTAACTGCTTTCGAGGCGGCTTTCCGCCCCCTCGACCCCCACCGGGGCCGTTGCCCCTGGACCCACGAGGGCCCTTAAAGCGGTCCCTGTCACCCCCGGCCTTTGGTTATCAGATGAGTTCTTGTTTGTATGGAGTCTTTCTTGTGCTCGTCCTCCCTGTGGACAAGTTCTCTTCGCGCCCCCCCGTTCGCAGTTTGCAAGGTGGTGCCAACGCCCATGGGCATCTCTGCTAGTTTCCGGAAAAGGAGAGTCTGCTGCCACAGGGAAACAAAGAACAAAGCTTGACATTAAGTTTGAAAAAATGACCCCCAGTGTTGAGAAAAGTTGGCAATTACGGTGAAACGGGCCGACGGTAATTTAACTGTGTAAAAGAAACGACATGATGAAGAAGTCCCCATGAAGGGGGACTAATCGAGTTACCGGTTGTTGCTGGGTAGATGGTTGTCCGGACGTCTGCTCCTGGCTATAAGGAACAAATAAATTGCTTTTGATTTCTTTGAAAACGTCTCAATTGTTAACCTTTCCACAAGTTGCAACAAGAGTAGTTGGCACTCCTTTTGTATTTGGTTATCAAATAAATAACAAAAGTCCAAATGTAATTTGACTTCTACTTGAATCCCTGATTTTTTAGAAATATGCCAGACATTGCAACTATTTTTGTTGCAAGTCTTTGAGGAAAGATGAACCAGTTGAGCCCAATTTTTAAAGAAATTGGAAGCAGTATTAAAGATTTTAACCTTTGGTGATGACCTCTGACATTTGACAATACCAGTTATCTGTACAAAATTACATACACACCCTGATTTTGTCTCTGGTTGTTGGAACATTTCCCTTCCAAATCAAATAGTGTCCTATTTAAAACTCACGTAGACACAATTGTTAACAACATTGCAATCGAACCAATATTCACAAAAAAAATTTTTTTTGCTTGTATTTAAAAAAAAAAGCAAAACTTTATTGTTTCACTCCAAAAAATGTCAGTGTTTGTTTATCTACCCCTTGTACACATTGACCTAGGTCATATACCATTTCCCGGCAAAAGTCAAAACATTCCGTGCGTAAAAAAAAATTGGTGCAATGTGGAAATGTTACCTTCGAAAAAGCAAGTGAAATTTTGGCAAATGATTAACAGGTTTTATACAAACAACAAAACCATTCATAAAATTGAATATTTAATACAATATTTAGGGAAAGACCTTGTATGAATAGTTTATTCATTTTAAAACAAATGTGCAACTTTGGACTTGACATAAATACACCATTGTAGTATTGGAAGGTATAAATATTTATATTATTCTTTCCATAATCATTTACTTTTGCCAATATGCATAATCAAAAGTCCTTATCCAAGAGCTTTCTCTCTTTGATCCCATGGCTAACGGTTTCAAGTCAAACACGCAACTTATGGTAACATTTCTGATTACTCAATTCGACCAGGCCCACCGGCCCGATTTCAACAACTGGGAACGGAAAATTTGGTCTTGCGTCGGCTGCTAGATGGCAGCATTTTTTAGTGTGTGGACCTATATAGATAGGGTGTTATAACAAATTTCGTGAGTGCCCCCCACCCCCCCCCGGGATACAAAAAAGCTTGGTAATACCAGGATAGCTATTATTAATCTTGGATCAATCTAATCTAATGAATACTGATTTTTTTTTTTTTCAAACAGACCTCTTGCTGAACTATTCCCAACTATCATATGGGCATACAGATGTATAGGACGTCATCCGAGAACCAAATTTAAGCAAGCGCTGCTGTGCAACATATTAGTTGTGGCAGTCAATAGACATCAGTAAGCATTGTGGGTCAATTACCTTGACGTCGTAAGTAACATATATACCATGCTGTGTCCAGACTGTATGTGGTAATTTGTGGTAATGGGGTTCATGGTTGCACACTATCTTTTTCACATAGAAATCCATCAGGGTGTAAAAAAAATGCAAAGTTTTCCCGGGATCAAATGGCTGCAAAGCTCATTTCCAGCGCGTGAGCGGCGGGAGGGGGGTGGTTGAGGGGGGATTGCCCCCCTCAGAAGTTGGAGATTTTTTGGCAAAATCACAGAGTAACGGCGTCTATTTTTGGCATCATTTTTTTTTTACACATTTTTGAGCATATAAGAAGCTTAACATTTTCTGGTAAGAGGCCACAAAGTCCCGTAGTTTGTATTCCAGGATTCCAGAAAATTGCTCGTGATGAAATTAGTAGACTACCTTATCCATTTACACGCATGAACAATCCATTCACCAAAGTGACGGAGTATAATTTTTTTAGGATACAAATTTCTCCACATTTCACACTGGCTCGGATTTAGACCACCTCCGAGAAGTTTTCTGAAGTTTATGAAACAAACGTACAAAGAAAACCTCAAACCTTGTTTTTGAACTTGCTTGGACTTTGTCCTGTCGTGCACTACAGAAAGTACTAATTCTCATCTTATACATAAGACGGCGGTGTTTCAGGCTTATTCAACTTCAGGTGTTTCTAATCAGGTTGGTAAACATTCCAAATATGCAAAATTGGGGGGCGCTTCTTTCATGAAATCTCCTCATGTCTCTTTAATAAGTAATCCATAGACATAGTAACATATTCCATTTCGAAATCCAAACACCTGTCAACATTCGCCAAGTTACGTTACCACAGCGCACATGTGTGTACTAATTCCAAGACATTTTCAAGATTAATTTACTTTTCTTCCGTGCATAATTTTCGAAAAATTAAGTCTTGAAATGGCATTACTGACGGTATCTACTTTTATATGCTCGTATTGATTTTAAATCCCCAAAATGAAAGCAACAAAATGGTACCAACTCTAACAAACGGCCGAGTAAAATAACCATATCATTTATAAATAACGCGAAGGCATTGAAACACTCGTTGATCGAAAGTTAGAAACCATGTGTTGCATGAACCAGGAGTGGAATGAGATCGTGCTGATAACCCTGTAAATGATTTGTTTCTGTGGCTGGCTATACGGAAGTCGGGATTGGATCGCTGGCAATTGTGGGGACGAAAGGAAAAAAACCCTGCTGATACGGTCCCTGTGTGCTTCTGTGGTAGTGGCTACTGTACATGTATGTACGAAAGCCGCCTACCGAGTGCTTGCAAGAAAGGACGTGTTGTGTCAAAAATAAATGGAAAGGGGTTTTCCAACTCGCTGAACGATAGCGTCAACACATAATTAGACCTCCCTTACCCGCCCGGCGTTCATGCTTGATCACTGCGTCGGAACGTCAACAAAGGATAATACAAGTAGGATTTCCAAGTAGAATTTACAATGTTGTGTTTGTATATTATATAAGCTTATAGATTGGTTAAATTCACAGTCAAGTTATAGTGAATGAGCCTTGGGATTTCCCGCGAGTAGTCTAAGTTTCCCGGGAATGAGATTACCAAATTATCCACTTTTTCCCGCTGTGGAAACCATGAAATTCCCCTTTGGTATTTTGTGGTCTTGGTCTTGATCTTGGACCAGCTGGTCTCAAATGAATCTTAATCTCAGGTAAGTTAGCCAGACTGTATGATTCGTTGCTTAAATCTGCTCAGACATCTTAAACCTAACACTACTACAAATTTCATAAGGAACTCCTAAATACCACAAAATACCACAGTCATTGGACTGCCAAAACTACCAATTAAAGAGACATGAGGGCATTCCCAGAAAGTGCGCCCCAATTTTTTTTCAAAACTGGGTTTTTTACATATTTAGAATGCTTAACCAAGCCATTAAATCACAACTGAAGTGAATAAGTGCAAAAGGCTGTCAAAAGGGAGAGTGGCGTGGTCTAGCGGTTAGAGAGCTTGCCTTTGGACCCAATGGTCCCCGGTTCAAAATCTCAGTGGGGCTACTTCCTGGATTTATTCTAGGTACTCAATTCTGGATTTAATTTGTAGAGGAGCTATTGATTAAAATCAGAATTGCCACTCTCCTCATGGTTCATTTGATATGGGCAAACGAACCATGAAAGTGCTCACTGTACCCATCGTGTGTGTCTCGTCATTGTTTGGACGTAGCAACAGGGCGCTGATTAAGCTGCTGCCGTTTGTAAAGTTGCTTGTCTCTGTCTAAATGTGTTAATAAATAAAAAAAATGTTAAGCGCTGTGATACTTGGTTTACCCTTGTAAGAGCGCTATATAAATGCCTGCATTATTATTATTATTATTATTATTATTATTATTATTAAAAATAAAGTTTGCAAATTTTGAAAGGTGATAGCAACTCCTTTAGTATAAAAAAATTGTCATTTTTAAATGACAAAAGTTTTCTTAAAACTAAAGATTCTTAAAAGAATATGTATTTATTATACTCCTGGACCCTCAATCCCCAGCAGGTGCTA
>JAMKCH010054882.1:0-29870 GCA_023653785.1 Ophioderma brevispina | reverse complement strand
CTCATCAATCAAGTGGGAAATCCCACTCTTTGGAGTGATTTTTACTTTTTTGAGTGGACATTCACTGTTTTAAGGTACAACCACTCATTTGGGGTGGTTTACAAGAGTTTCATCTTTCGGAGTGAAAGTTGCAATGTTTACATTTATAGCGCAGGTCTGGAGGACTCCGGTTGCCGGTCGGGGTGCAGGGAAGCTCTGATAAGAAAATTGGCTGATTGATGTTAATTTTTGCAAACCCCAGGGTACGCGCGGCTGGGGCTGGGGATACATGGTTGGTTATGGATGGTGGAGGGGTTGGTAGTGTCCCTTTCAAGTACGATCATACTTCAGAATGTTAAAACAATACTATCAAATTTTTGTTGGAGATTTTGCATTATTGTATTGGAAGTTATTGTTAGTAAAGTACCACACAAGTGGGGAAAGTGAGAATTTTTTTAAAGAAGCATTTTGTGATCCACGACCTCATACCATTCCCCCAACTTACCTACAATAAATCGAGATTTAGTTGGCCTAAGTGGTAGTCTGTGTGCCAAATAACGGCAATTTACTTTAAAAGAAATTCAAAAAGGGCCTGTGTATTTGGCAGGACAATATGAACATTCGCTCAATCAAAACATCAAAATGCACTTTCAAAATCAACTGGAATTTCTGAAATAGTCTACTATTGAGGATATCTAGTAATCCAATATGTGCTCGATCACAAATGACTTACTCCTTTGAAATACCTGAACTGGCCCGTAGCAGGGGGGGTGCGGGGGGCGATGCCCCCCCCAAAAAGACAAAGTCCGCTTTATGATGTTGAAGGTCCGCTTTGCCTTGGTATGGTATTGTTCAATAATTAAAAAGTTGTCTTAAGGGTTGTGTTGAATTGTATAGAATGTAACTAAGCAGCTGTTAACAATCGTAATACAGTGCCGTTGGTACATACTGTGTTTTCTCAAGCTGAGACGATATTTATTTTATTCCATACCCCCCAACCCCCACCGCCCCAACCCAACCCGCCGCCCCCAACCCCCCCCCACCCCCCCCCCGCACTTCAGAATTGGAGAACGACGGGTGAAAAATTTTGGGTCAACCGGCTGAGCAGACATCCAAAATTTGTTTTATTGGTAAGCAAAAGGTCCGCTTCTTGGCCAATCGGCCCCCCCCCCCGGCATAAATTCCTGGCTACGGGGCCTGCTTTTGTGAAAAATTTGGGATCTACATTTAATGAAGATATTTCAAAAACATTGCTTTCAGGAGGAATGGATATTAGTGAAATTTGTTGATCAGCAAAATCAAAAAAATGAGAGAACACAATGGGAGTTACCGTAACCTGACCATCGACAACTTTTTTGCGACACACTTATGAATATTCAGACACCCTTGTGTTGTGTGTGTCAGAAAAAAAGTCTGTGTCCAATGGGTCAGGTTATGGAAACCTGCAGACACAATGGTATTGTTTACATTTTGTGAAAGAGTACGATGATTGTGGCTCTCTAAATGACCAAAATACTTCAAGCTATGTGCCCATACATGTCGTGTGTGTGTTTCTCACCTGTAGCCTGTTGATCTCTCCTCCCTCTCTCTTATCTTTGTTCCCATATTTCTCTTCCTTCTCTCCCTCCTCTATCTCCCTCCCCCTTCTCTCTCTCTTTCTCTCTCCACTGATCCGGCTCCCTCTCTCCTTATTCTCTCTCTCCCTTCTCTCCCTCAAAAACACACAACATGCACACTCTCACTCTCTCTCCTCTCTCACTATGAAACAGTTGAGTAAGAAGATAGGTCTGGATATTTATGTCCCAAACATATCAGATGTATTACATTATATGCAGCTCTCTAATCATCATTAACGACTTCAACACTGGATGCCACAAGCTTACAGTAAGCCAAGGGGGGGACTATACTTAGCAGAGGAAGGGTGTTGGGAACTGCCAGGCCAAAAATGATTTCCAAGATAAGCTCTAGATTACGATGATGAGATGGTGGTGCTGACCTCTTCAGAGAAAATCCAAATTTTTTGTGCGGGAGAAAGGGTTTGACAAATCTCTTAAATGGAGTGGATACCATAAATAATGCTTCAAAAGGGCTGAGGTTTACCATAACTTTGTCAATTTGTGTCCATGGATAAAAATATACAGGATTCCAAAAAGTGCTCCCCATTAGACAAAGGAAATCTATCTATCTATTTAGCGCCGCAGGTGAGATGCTGCTCACAAGTAGTGCTAAAGTTTATTGCTTTCCATCATTAAAGGTGACTCAGAGATTTGGCACGTCGGAGGGAGATTTTGGCCCGAATTCATGCCCCAGGACCAGGACCAGTCTATTTATCTCATAAGGCAGCTATTCAATATTTTCTACTTCAATACAACTCTGAGGTTTTATGATCCAATCTCCAAACCTAAACTACAAAAAAATCATACTAAATTGTTTGGATGGAATCGAACCACGACCTTTAGATAACAAGACGGGCGCCCCACAGACACAACGCCACGCAATCCGAGCGGGCAGGAAGTCGTTCTTTTGTAAGACTTCAATATAAACATTAAACGGTAATAAAGAGCTACAAGATAATGAATAGCGCCCTATGAGACGAATTGAAAATACTTGCCGTTAGGAGCATGAATTGGGCCAAAATCTCCAAGCATCAGAGATTTGGCCACACTCAATTTTCAAAGAAATAATGTTTTTTTGATATTATACCATAATGCTGTCCCATATAATAATCTGTGTGAAAATAGCTAAGCTCAACTCGAAAGCCCTTCATATTATAAAATCACAACTTGTTATAAAATTCCGAAAATCTGGAACTTTTGTTAAACACATAGAATCCTATGCACTGGGATGCTCACATTAAATGCTTATTGCATGAAAACGAAACTCCGATTCATCACCACTTGGAATGAGCATTTAGGTGACTAGTTTAGTTCTAGTTGACTTAGTTTTAATTAATACACAAAAATTGTATTTCGAAATCTTATGAGTCAGTCCTTTAAGGTAGGATCATCGGATAAAATGGTATACAGAAAATACAAAAAAGAAAAAACATAAAAACAATAAAACAAATAAACAAAATAACAAAAAAATTTCCCCCCATATTTTTGCACTTTCAAGAGAGTACAATTTGGTTAAGTGTTTTAATTTAATTTTTAAAAAGTTCCGTAATTCTTAATAATTTTTCCCAGACTAATGGAAGGGCTTTTAAGCTGCAAATCAGGGATGAGGAAACAAAATACAAAATCGTCACATTGGCTTTTTAAACAAGAGTTTACTTCTAAAGAAGAATGATTTAAGGGATCGATTAATTAGGCCTTTTGGCCTTTGGTCAAACTCCTCCATAATCGGTTCTGAATGGGGTTTTGGGGTAAAACATGATTTTTATGAGAAATAAAAGTTGAAGTTGAAGTTAGGGAAAAATTAAAAACACCTGTAATTTCAAATAGCAACACTCAATCTGCAAAAATCTACTGTAGAATTTTCTAAAATTTTGATTCCTTTCATATGACACGTTATTCATCACCAAGGGAGTTGAACTTTCCTTCGCGGAAAAAATTATTAAAAGTGGATACTTTCAGTTACTTCTAGAAAATATGCAACCAAAAAAAAGTTGTTATGACCCTCTGTTCTTGTTGAAGACACCCAGAAAAATGTATGGAACTTGTACAGATATTTGAGATTTCTCTAACCATAAAAAACAACACCCAATTTATAAACTCATCAATTACTTGTGAAACAAAGTTGAAATAAAATGTTGTATTTTTCACAAAAATTTGCCCATTTTGGTCCATTGCCTAGTACTGCCCAAATCAGCCTTGTTCACGTTCACATCCTAATTTGCATTAGGGACCATATCTCCAAAGCCCCATTTTGGAAACTAAATTAAAAATTGGCACGCATGTTCTTTTGCACCAATACCAACATTCATGACAATTTACAGAATCTGGGTAACAAAGCCGTATCCGATGATCCAACCTTAAAGGGAATAGCATGATAATGCAAGAGAATTTAAAAATGTGAAAAATGCCATTTTTTTTAGCTTATAAATAAAAAAATAAGGTGTTACAATTCCATATAACTACTAAATGTCGGGACCCAAAAACACCAAAACGTGAAAAAAAAAAAAGATTTGGGAAATTGGTCATACCAGCTCCGCAATATAGACATACAGCGATGGCATCCTCAAAAGTCTACACTAAAAAGATGATGCGGTTTACACCCAGTTCATTATGAAACAAAGACAAGAATATTTGTGTTTGAGGGTCAAACTGTACAGTCATGGTGCACAATATTACGGATAAGTATAAATCTGTGATATCTCAACGGGAAGGCTTTAGTGATCTCAAGTCGGAATGTTGATACGCATTGGATAGAAATTACAGAATCAGAATAAAAAGTACTGCCTTGTCTTATACACAGATTTCAAGCACACTTGCAGGTATGTTAGCATTCAATGCAGTAATCAAAAAATACCAAAATACGAATTAGATTTTTTTTAAATGTTCTGGGAGCAAGTAGCAAAACCAAATCGTGCTTATCCCTTTAGTTGGGGAGGATGTCAGATGGACCTTCTGTATATCTCGATCAATAACATCAATGAAGTCAAAGGGGCAACGACCCCTATTTAAGCACGATAACCTCCAACATGTGACATCCGAGACTACTTGACCAGCAATGGTTCACACGTGGCATTGAGTGACAAGAGAATTGTTTTGTAGTTTCTAAGGAGTGTGGTGTAAGTGCCTCCAGTTTATCCTGTAACTCTTTTATTGCAGGCTTTCCAAAGCTTTCCTTTGTGCGACAGCAGGGCCCATAGTTGGGGTTTGCACCCCCCCAAAAAAAAATCCACGAAAGGTCCACTTTTTGCTGATTTTTTTTATAAAAAAAAAAGGTCACAAATTTAGAGCATTTTTGCCAATACCCCGTCTTTGGTGATGAGATTATCAAAAATCATTTGATATAAAATTTATAAAAAAAGAAAAATTAAAAAAAAAAAAGGACCACTTTTTTGAAGTCCCCAACCCATCCCCAAAATAAATCCTGCTTACGGCCCTGTTGTGAGAGGAAGTCTATTCTTGCTGTCTGCAACATAGGACACTATGCACTTTAAATACTGATGCTTTTACTTACAAAAACTGAAAAGTAATTTTCCTAAAAATTATTTAATATCATAAAAGAACAATTTTGTCATGTTGATAGAGACGTTTTAGTTTGTGTCTATGGACATATAATTTCATTAAGGGGGGCAGCTGCTCCCCCTCGGTTTTAAGCAATATTTGCATATAATTGTTAAAGTTTTTTTGTTTACCTATATGAGTTACTCCTATCATTTTTCCATAGCACCATCCCTAGTTGGGATTGTCAGATGGATCCTGCTGGGTGTCCTCGAGCAATCATATCAATGTAATTAAAGGGGTGACAACCCCGTATTTGGTGCATGAAAACCTCCACATAATGTCTGAGACTACTTGATCATTCACACGTTTTACCAAACTAGCATTGATAAAGACAAAATCACCACTAATCTTACTCTCTGTGGGAGAAAGTAAAAACCTGTGATTTTTAAATTGTTAAATTTGTGATGGGGAACATTTTTTTTTTGGTACAGTGCCTGTCATTATGCTCAAATGTAAAGATGAGTGGAATGCAACTACCTCTTTAAATGAAGTGTAAAAGGACCTCGAAAGGAATGCACTACAGAATGACACATCGTTTGGGCGAGCTTCTATGAGATTTTGGCTGAAATTAATGCCCAGGACCATATGGTCCCTGAGCATATGGGTCATATGGTCCCTGAAGCGATAAGTAATCTAAGAAATACCGAAAACCTTCTCATAGCACCTTTGGAGCTGAGAAAATTCTCTGGAGAATGCTAAAAATCATAATAGCGCCCTCGTTGCAATAATAAAAGTCCAATTCACTTGTTAAATGCCCGAATTTGCAAATGACGACATCAAAATGTGTTGGTACGCTATAAAACAGCTCTTTCAAGAAGGTCAACGATTAACTTAGCAAGGCTTGATCTTCATAACCACCCAAGCAAGCCGAGATGACAAAAATCACTTTGCCCGAAATATCCCTGAAATTTTCAGGTGAAGCAGTGTGCATGTATTGTCATCTTCGCACGCCCAGGTCGCATGATGAAATGATCTGGTGTCTCCGGTTTGCTTACATGAATCTGTTGTACATTGTAACTCAAATCGTAATCTTCTATACATTTGTATGGAAGGTTTCGTACTAATCGTTCACACCTAATGTGGAGCATTGTCATTTAACCAAAACCGACAACCACGCTGCAAAAGTAGCACCAAGGAACTCTGACTAGTTAAATTGCTGGATTCTGAAGTCTCGATCGTGTATGGGTTTTTTTCATGTTTTTCCCCTTTGTTTCATGTATAAGATCAATGGTTAAAACGGTATCATGCGAAAAATCAACGATTAACGTGACGACGTGCAATGTTTTAAGGGCGTGGCACAACCTGTGCTTTTGCACACGAATTTTATATTTTTGCACCATTTGAAATATCAAACCTGTGTTATAGTTACCAACAAAAGGTTATCCATATGCAGACAATCCCGAGTTGTGTTTTGCAGATTTTAAAACAGCATTGACCATTTAAAGTCACAAAACCACATGGTCTTATGGCGGGAATTTAAGCTACATTACACGCCGTCAGGCACAAGGCGCAGCATCGTCGCGTGGTGAAATTTTTGCTGCGTAATGAGCTTCGCCGTGTGGTTTAATGTACTTTGCGTGAACGCATCTTGGGGAAAACGAAAAATATTTGATATGTAAACAAAGCGCTAATTGGAACCAGATGAAATTTCAATTGCTTCTGAATTCTGGAGGTGAAGACAAAGAGGTAGAGGTTGATTTAATAGTGATAAAGATGTATTGTTATCACTGCACAACATACGGCATGTTTGAAGTTAAAAGGTAAAGTTTCTTTAGAAAGAGACAGCTGAAATGGCGTAAAAAGGACACTTTTTTACTAAAAACACGGATTTTCTCACGGTTCAATTTTCGCAAAATTTGGCAAATTTTCAGACAGACAAGATAACTCCAAAAAACCCGAAGTAAAAGGTAAGGTTTAAACTTTCCTACGATAGCAACCGCGGGTCTTCTCAGGGAAGGTTTTTTCTTAAATTTTCAATTGTCGATTTCAGCACTAAATATATGCATAATAAACAAAACTGTTGTTTGGCGTTAACCTTTCGACCGGACCTAAAAAAAACCCTACCGACTCACAAGTTTGTAGTGCAATTTGCCACAAAATAAAAAAAAATATTCTGACCACCGACCCACTATTTTCATCCACATTTAAAAAATAAAAAATTATTTTTTACCTCACAAAGACAAAAAAATTAGCGACACAAAACAAGACAACAACAAAGCAACTACAACAAGTAAAATAAAAGATTCTTTGCAATGTCTTTGAAAAAGCTTTTAAATAGTAGCATCTTGTATTCATTTAGAGTAAAAAATTTGAGAAGATCTAAAAAAATAATTGTAAAAAAAAAAAATATGGACCGACCCTGAAAATTTTTTCTCCGTTACGCCCAAACAAACATAGTTTTTTATGCTATTCTCAAATATATTACTCAAATTTTGGAAACCAGAAAAGTAAAAATCACACTTTTTGACAATTTTGCTTATACTTCGAAAAATGTTAATGCTCTATTTTTTAAAAAATGAAACAAACAGTCCCTAGACAATTTTGCTTATTTCTAAAATAACATAAGAAAATCATGAAAAATCAAAATTGCTTTTGTTTGTGTCTGAAAATTTTGCGGAAAGTTTACATTAAATATGATCCTATCATTCTTGGGGTCATCGTCCAATTTTCGTTCTAGAAAATGTATACTTTTTACATACATAATCAAATATTTGCAAAGTTTTACAAAACAAAATAGAACTCCGGAAAAACCAAGGTTGACACTTGCCCTTAAATTTTTAAATCCCGATACATCGGCGAGCATTATGTTGACCTCTACTTTCGGGATTAAAGGTATACAAACAAATTTAAATGTTTCAAAAAGAACACCAATGTGCTGGCCCAGATGTCGGGAACCAAAGTCATTCAGTTTTCAAAAGAGCAAGATAAACGTTGGATAGATCACTTTAAATTACCCACCATTGTACAGGTACGCCAAGTCATGCAATTGAAATATAATGTTAAAGGGGGAACACTTGTCGGTAAGCACATTTGTCACTGCATGATCTTTTGGGTTTTATGCTACTAGTGTTTTGGGTTACAGATTTTGCAACGAAAATTTACGATTATTTGCCAGCGCGGGTAGCTTTGCTTAACCAATGACTACTCCATAAAACTCAATATAATCTTCTACACTGTATTGCAGGGGTAGGGTTGGTCCCAATCTCCTCAGTTATTAAGGGACTAACTGTTCTCCTAACCACAAAACCTGATCTATACGTTACAAAGATTCAAAATTGAAAAAAAAAACACAAGACATAATAGGTTTGCTTGTTGTCGACCAATCTGAAAGGCAAAAAACAGCATGTAAACACCTTCATAACAAAAAGGTTACAGGTTCGAATAGTAAACTGTTCGATTATCGTAGTCTTTTGCCAGTAAAAGATTTGTTTCCCCAACTCAATGACGAAGGAATGTTGTTTTGATTCATTTCTGTTTGTCGTTGTCAATTGTAGTGTAGAGAGGTTTTGGAATTATATTTCTCCAGATCAGCGGATTATGCAAATGCGCCTCTTGCAAATTATCTGCTTTTTGATATGCATGAGCTATTGAAAATACCTTACAGTGTTGAAAGAAATGGATAGTGCGACATTTTATGAAGATATGGCATGGTTGTCTTCTGCACTTCAAGTACAGTGGATGGCAATAATCACGGAAAACACGCTTCTCAATAGGAGGCGAATTGTGCCGCCTGGATGATTGGGGTTGTTGCCGATTCATAATTGAATAAGCCCATGTGACATACCGGCAGCGGTGAATTGTTGGTTCCCGTGAATAAAAAACGCCACGACCTCTTCGATATACATGAGCGGGGTAGGTGGTTATTTCTGTTTAGTGCTGCCATGAAAGATTAGCGAAAAAACGTGTTTTTAAATATAAAATCAATCCTTAGAAGCGTGCGATTGCTCAACACCTCTGTAAAATGGGTGTAAGAGCTACTTATTCCCTTAGGAAAATTAATAATTTTGAGATTAGGGAATAAGATAAACGCCGGGTTTATAGACTTTACAAAAATCAATGTTCTTTCCTGTAACCCAACCGACAGAGTATAGCCGCTAGATTCTTTCTTTGGGGGTGAATTGCTTTTGGGAAATGAATTTAGTTGAGGGGGGGGGACATCCAAACTTTTGAGATTTTCTATCAAATTTGGACTCTCTAGAAAACTATTTTGTCAAAAAATGTGGTGATTTGGCCACAAAAGGCTACCACGATCGACGACTGACCCTTCAAAAAACATTCCGACCGAAAAACATTTTGAAAAAAGAAAACAATTCTCCCGACGACTGCATGTTTAATTATTAAACCCCACAAATTCAGTTTGTAGCCTCGTCTCCAGAACTACAGATATTACCGGAGGTGGTTCAATATTGTAGGTCTATCTGAAGAAAGCATACTATTTTCTCGTTTACCCTGTGAAAATTGTAGGCTAAAGGTATAAATTTGGTTAGACAATTTGAGCAAAAATGTACCCCCTTTTGGTCGATCAATAGGTTCTATGGAGTTTTTAAAAATCACGTTTTCAGCTGTGCGGCTGTGTGATCTGCTAATACTTAACCGAGCAATGCGCAGTTCAGCCGTCTCTGAAGTGGGATATCGAACCCACTTACTTAGATTAAAGACGAGAGCCTTACACAATCGCCCAACAACTCAAAACCGCAGAAGGTCGTTTTTTGCAATACCTAAATAAATCTATTAAACACCATCAATAAGGCAGCCGCAACATTAATTTATTTCATTGATGAAGTTACTCGGTCGCTCCTCGCAGCTTTGCGTTGTTTTTAGCGATAACCAACCCCAGAAACAACCTCGTAGTCACCGGCAATGTTTATGGTCGATCGATTTTAGCAATCATATATTGTAGTAAGCAGGTGTGTATATAGCGTTATCCGTAAAACTATGATTCAAGTATCGCCAGAACAAGGATGGATTGTCTGCCACATCGGTTGTATAGCATTGTTGAGTATTATAGATGGCGACTGCATAAAGAAATCGGTTTGCTGGTTCGGGTCCCCGTGAAACCTTTCTTAGATTTTATCAGTCTCACCAATTTTTAGAGTAGAGAAGTTAGAATCACTACAAAATCGGCGTCCGTAATAAAACATATCAGTATAAGTGGTATAATGAGGTTGGTTATCATAAAAAATACGCTTGCTGCTTCTATCCAAACGGATTGAAATTTCGGCGTGAAACTTTGCAACTGGGGTATGGGGAGGACACTATTCTATCAAGATGAATGCAACATTTAGATGACTAAATCGGACCATTCCCTTTAACAATTGGACGATTTTATTAAACATTAACGCCTTTCGCATCTGCTGAAAAATAACCTTTATTGAGTCAAGGACGTGCAAATATACACGAAAAACACGTTCCAATCTTACATGCAATAATTATTGTTACCGCGTTGTTAGAATCCATACAGGTGGTGAATAAATGAGCGTTGGGTATCTTCAACTGGGTCTGTAACTCCAACATTGTCTGCACAAGGAAATCGCATGATCTATCCGTCGTGTGAAAATTGCAGTTTATACAATAGATATGCTAGAACCATTATTCATCCATGATTCAGCTTTGGAGGGCTAATGTATGCATTGACAATAATACTTTGGGTGTCTTGAATGGGGTTTAGCATTTGCTTGTCCAAGAGCAAAAAGAACGCTTTTCCGAATCTTTGCACAAGGGGGACAAAGTTGTAGCTTGGGACCAAGTTTTAATAAAATCCCAGTTACTTGAATGACTGAAGTGAGAAGAGGGGAAATTGAATAGGATTTGTGTTAGACATTACTTTGTATTGGTCCCACTCAATTTTGTCCCATGTGCAAAAAACACTGATTCTCGGTTACCCATGACCGCACTTGAACAAATTAGTTACCTACAGTTGGAAAGGAGGAATATGTGGCTTAAGATGACATTAATTATTTGATGTAATTTTACACAATGACCAAAAAAATTGGGGAGAGTGTGTACATTCTAAAAATGGCTCTCATCAACTTCACCCAATCACAACGATTTATCTTTCAACATTGTATACTAAAACTCCGCATTCCACCCGACCAAATATAGAGAATAATGAAATGAAACATTTGCATTTTCTTTAAATTTCATCAAAAATGTGCTGTAAATATGCTATAAGATTAATAGCCAATATTGCCATTTGAATTTGTATTTGTGAGAAAATGATCACGGGAGACGTAAAGTTCGACTAACGAAAGGCGATAAAAATCGTATTTGCTACAGTGTGTGATGGAAATCGGTCGGTTGTAACAAATTTGTTACGGTCACCAGAGGATAAATGTATAACAAGTGCAGCAGCAGTAACAGTACTGTCCGGTAAGTTGGATAACCTACGTTAAATCAAGGCATAATCTCACAAGTTCTATCTACTGAATTTCAACAATGGGATAATTCGCTTTATGTGTACTTCATTCACTTTCCATTCTTCTTAACACCATCAGGCCCCATTCACGGAAGGTAGATTTGTTGAATGGGCTTTTGTTGGATCTCGAGATAAACCAGGCATGCGAAGATTACAATTAATACATGCACCTGTTCCTTATGAAAATTTAAGATTATTTCGGGCAAGTGCTTCTTTTGTAATTCCTCTGCTTGCTGGTGATGTTCTGGACAAGTCTTGCTAAGTAATCTTTGACCTCCCGTTTGAAAAGGGGGGAGCCCCTTATAGCGACAAAAGCAATTAGTGTCGCCATTTCAAATTCGGGCATTTTAACAAGTGAATTTGTAGTACTTTTATTATTGCAATGAGGGCGCCGCTATTATGTTTTTAGCCTTCTCGAGAATGTCCTCAGCTTCCAAAGGGTGCCTATGATCGAGGTTTTACGGTATTATAAGTCAAATTTGAATATGCACACGGTCAAGTGAAGTATTATGGCAAATATGCTTCTGGAGAGTTTGATTAGGAATATTTCTCCACTGTTCCAGGAGCATATTGCCATCTGCTCAGGAGCCATTTGTAATTCAAATATGCTCCTGTTCAAATATGATCCAGGAACATATTCATCTATAGGGGTAAGGCGGGGGTAATGCCGAACCACCATCTGATTGAAGCCAATAAGTCCATGTAAAAAAAGGTGGGAAAGATAACCATATCAAATAGAAAGTGCAATGCAAAACTCTAACTATACACATGTTTTCTTAACTCAAAACCTGTTAGAAAAGAAGTTATGAGCAAAAAAAAAAAATGGCGTCATTTGGGATTCCGACACTCACGGCTAATGCCGAACGGGTTTTTTCAATGGCAGCCAATTTGGGGACAAAAATAGCAATTTATTTCTTGCAACATTAAAGTTTTGATAAAATGTATATTGAAAGCTCAATGGAGAATGTCAAATTATGTAGATGAGATGGACACACCTAATGGTTGCCATGGAAACGGGTCGGTCGGGATTACCACAAACCAGGTGATGTGTAATCTTGTTACTGTGCATAAACTTCATCATGACGTGTCCCCTGTGTCTGGTATGTGTTTTAATTGGGAGGAACCCTAGTCATAATTAAACTATTAACCCCCTTTCTCTCTCGTCTTGTAGAACTGTGATATGTCATCCAGAAAGAATATATGTCCGAATTTCATTTTAACTAAAAACGTGTTTTTTGTAATTCTCGCGGGAATGCAAGATTTCCTATTTGGTTCAGGTTTTACATTTGAATTAAGAGTTCAAAGGCAGCTAACACCATAGGGTGGGAACACGGCTCCTCCGTGCAATTATAGGAATGGGCGTTCGGGATGACCCCGCTGTTCTGAGACTCGACTCTCCCCCTTGCCCTGGAGCATATGTGGGTTGTAAAATATTGGTCTAGATTAGTTAGATGCCCCCCTTGACATAAAATTTTTTCCAGATAATAAGCTCCAGGACAATGGTCCTGGAGCATATGTCCTGGAGACCAATTTGGACCAAATCTCAGACGCATTAGGTGAATGATTTGGTTGGCGTCTGTGTGTTATTTTTAAGAATAAACTTAATTCAAGTTCCCACTCTTTCAAAGTATTAAAAAGAAATAACAATGACATAGAGACTGCCATTGTTAGAGGGGGGAGATTATTACTATTACCCAATCATGGGTGAGATTCAGATGGTGTGTTTTGAATCAATCCCATGAGGCATAGCAATATACCTTACGTACTGTACAAACACATGTCAGTACTTAGGGGATAATAAAAAAGATGATAAAAAGTGTTCAAAAAGTTTAAGAAACCACAAGTAAGTTTCATAATCATGCAAAAATTCCCTAAGGACTACGCTTTGTGGGACTAAAAATGAGGGTTGTTAAAGTCAGGGTTTATGTGTTTTAAGAATAGGATTTTATGTGATCACATGACCCTGCTGAGTTGAAATTTCCCAAAACTGGTGCATTGGGGGAAACACCCCCAAAAACCCTATGGGGTGAGATATGAACAACCCTTTCACTGGGATAAATATTTACCCAAATGGGTAAAAGACTTGATTAAAAGGGTTGTTCATATTAATTCCTGTTAGGTAAAATTTACCCACCAACCACATTCCAGCAGCATAATAAAGCATCACTCTTCTTTACAAAGTCAACAATAAGGGATTACTCTTCAAGAAGTCATAATTTTCTCCCAAAGGAGGGTTCACTATAATACTTCCACAATAATTAAGAGCAAATTTCATCATGCTATATTAAGCAAGTTGTGAACTTCATGTACAATTGAGATTGCAATTAGTCGGGTATGGTTAGACATAATTACAGTATATAGGCCTATAGTAAAGCAATTTTCTACTTAGAACCAAATTCAAGTATACCCGCCCACCCGTTTTTAAGAACATGATTGATGTCATTTTCCCCTTAAATTTGTATTGATTTCCATTCAATTATCCATTGAAATGTCAAGTTTTTCATGTAAATCTTAAGCAAGCTACGATCCAAATGGATTGGGGCCTTATGTTTGTGAATGCCATGCATGCAAGTTCCAATACACCCCGGATATGGACTCACCTTTCACCGTGGAATTGTTCACAAAGGCCAGCATCGGCAGCTTGTACTTTAATTAAGTACATGCAACCCTCATTGGATTGTACTTAATAAATCTACCAGAGTATTTGGGGAGTGAGAGTCAATTCCCAAAGTTCTAGTCAAGAATAGTGATTAGGGGCGGCAGTTTAAAACCGTAAGCATACTGTCTTCATTACAGCATTTCTGATTTGCTAATTGCAACATTGATGTCATTCAAAACCAAATTGAAAGTAGCGTAACAAATATTCAAGCTCCAGCCCTCTCCCATTCGTAAAAATATAATGTTGTCATTTGGCTTTTTTACACAAATCTTAAGTTTCTTTTTCACCCAATCGGAAAGCTCAGACACGACCAAAAAACTGGGGTGGTAATATTTAACACCTGGGGTTTATTCTTAACACCCTTATGGATTCAAGTAGGAGATCGCACCCACTGGTGTAGATTTGCGACAAATTTTCAGGTGGTAAATTACCACCATGTTAGTGTTCTATAGATAAACAAATGGTTGTATTAAATGTTATCTAGGGTTACTGCTTGGTGTTAATCTGACACATCATGCCACATGTCAGTGTTAATTATTATTTCAATGCCGGTGTACCAAGTTGACACTACTGGTGCTAATTTAACTGTAACCTCTCCGGAATGAATACAGGAACGTAAATCCTGTTGTTAAATTAACACCAAAACTTTGGTGTCAACATTTATATTTGTAAGTCGTGACATTGTTGCTCTATGGTCATTGCTTACCTCGAACATTTCATCTGAGCACGATCAGCCAAAAGGCATAATTAAAATTGTCTGCAACACCGAGCGGTGTTGAATTCAAAATTTCAACACCAGAAACTAACACCTACAAGCTTGACACCAACTTGGTGTTACAATTTACACACCCCCGCCGTTTTTGCAGGGTAGAGAAAAATATCCTTTATGGCTGAATAATTAGGTGCATGAGAAGTAATATGCATTACACCGGCATGCCTTTGCACTGTCGCTGTCACTTCACATTAAGTTTTAACGGCCCATCATGTGACGATACAATGTCAAAAAGTGAAGTTTCAAAACTTGGTTTACCGTAACGATTCACTGCACTAACGAAAATCCACAATGATATTTTTATTGGCTGGTTTTGGCGCAGAAAACGGGATAATCGGCTCAGGGTGCTGCGGCCCTCTATATTGCCACAGAATAAGCGAATTATTGACACCCGAACAATGTTCTTACTGCAGATTGACAGATTGGCCTAACGCAACTCAGGATTTATGTCACTGGGATTTGCGATGTACTGTATACCAAGTTAGCATGTGGGCGTTGGATACAGTTGACCGATGAGTACGCATTTGGCCAAAAATATAGATATGGATCTTTCTCAGCTTTTCAAATGAATGAAATACACATCTCAAATATCACTTTAAAATTTGGACCGTTTTTCCTTGAGTTGTTTTCTGGAATCATAAAATATAAATTTATTCATTGAAGTAATTCTAAAGAGGGCAGCTAAAAATAAAACCTTTGACACGTGGTAGGTGACTTTCAACCTTACCATGACATACAAGTGTCTCTATGGTGTATCTATTAATTCCAAGGTGGTAGCCAACTGGATTCACCAAATTTTTTGTTTATTCCATGCAGCACCAATTTTGAAGACATGGTTTTAAACTGAACACTTGAAAACATACACAGAAAATTAATGCACACACCACATGAGCAACAAACACAATGGCCACTCAGATTGAACACAAAAAAAGTACTGAACGGGTAATGCAAGTGATGTAAATGAGGCATATAGTCCATTTCCCCTATAAACGGGCAGTGAGTCATAATCTGCACTGACATCACTGCCAGAGGAGGGAAACAGGTGTAATTCCATGATATCTCCTCAGAAATTCACTTTCCCCTCATTATCCAATTCAGATGCCACTGCTGTAAGAGGTACCACTACTCATTGCAATATTGCTTCCTCCACAAGGCTAGAGTTGCTAATGTATGCATACTCTCACACCAATTGAAACTTTCCCAATTACATTTTGGGCACATGTGGTCCCATTATAAACTTGCAGGACTTGTATCATTAGACAGCTAAAGTTGTGAGCCGCCGCGGGCCAACATGCTTGTCTGCCTTGAGTACGATTTCCTCTCCCCCCCCCCCTATAGAGGGCAAAACAATTTTTGTTCACAAAATATCTGAAATTCCTGGCTATCTTTCCATTAATTACTGGAATTCCAGGCGGCTACCTTCCTTCTTTAAATTACCAGGAATTTTAGACACTACCTTCCGTACATTCTAGGAACCTAACTACCAATTCAAAAAAAACATGGAAATTTCCTAGGATGATTCTGGTTAGGGGGATATAGGGGCAGTTTAAATATTATTTTTTGCTGAATTTACCTCTGAAATCGTAAAAACCTGGAATTCCGTCACCCTTCTTAACCTAAAATGGCTGGAATTCCCACCCGACCCCTCGTATTAGACATTAAAATCCTGGAATTCCAGCTTTCAAAAAGTTGACAAAAGTCTGGATTCTGGTGCCCCATCGGGGAGGGGGTGCATTTTTTTCTGGAATAGCCCAATTGCCTCATTGACTCCAGGCAACTATTGGGCTAGATGTTGAGGGTGCTTACTACAATCGAAATGCTGAATAGGCACCAAGCCAACTATCACCATTATCATGTTTTTGAGGAGTCCAATTGGTGTGAAAATGATGGCTTGCGGACGGACCATTCCTCTACTGACTTGCTTAGGGAACTGCATGGCTCCCTTTAGACAAAGATTTTATCAACTCATAGCTGTACGTCTACAAAGCCTTAAATGATACGGGGTGAGTCAAAAAGATTTACACTCGATTTCAGAAAATCGTAAAAATATTTAACAATTTAGAAATTGTTTTTTTATACAATGAAAACAATAAGCTCATTAGATCCACTATCATTGGTAAAAAACTCTAACATTTACCTTTTCGGATATTGCAGATATGGTAAAATAACCGGAAAGGCGCCAAAAACCATACTGACCACGGTTGTACAATTCTTCAATTGCAGCAGCACAGCAGCAATCCATGAGTCACTGTTACTTTTACTGTACTTTTAAAAGCATTTAGTTTTGTATTTGTTTCTAAAAGTAACCCATTACCTGTCTGGTAAAACTGTTGTTGAATAATAATTTCTAACAATAGTCAATGAGAAACTAGCGTACAGGGGCAGGGGAAGGGGACGCATTGTCCCCTTCCCCATGGCCTGACAGAATTAAGCTAAGCTAATCGCAAAAGCATGAAAGTGAGAAAAGGAACAAGCAAAAAGGGAGTAGGGAAAAGAGAGGGAAGGGAGAAGAAAGGATGAGATGTAAAAGGAAAGACAGATGATGTTGAAATGTGGGGTAATGTTTCAATATTGATTCCCCAATAGCCCCCCCCCCACCCATCAGGTTATGAAGGAGTCAGTGGAAATGTGGTCAGCCTGCTGTATGGCACAGGGTTGCCTACATATTTCATTCAGGTTTCCTCCGCGAAAAGATATGTGATCATTTCCGAACATTTATTGAAGTAATGCCCAAAATTTGGTTGTAAGATTCCATATTTGTTATTGATTTCAGATTAATGAAATATTTTAACATTTTCCTTGATGAAGGTTTACACAAAGTATCAAAGCAAGCAAGAATATCATGATGTACTTGTATACACTCACCGCCAAGTCTCTTTGGCCAATTCCCACATGTGATCCTGGACAGAGTGACAAATGTGTACCTATCTTTAAGTTAGGATAACTTCGCAATGCAAAGTTTCAAATCACAAAAATCAAAATTAAAATTTCTTCTAGTAAGAGTAGGTGAAATATCTACTTTTATATATGTTACTCCGTATCTTTGGTAGATTTTTCAATGCTGTAGAAAAATTCCAACAAACGAGTGTCAATTTTTTGACCACCCTGTAATGTGGCTCCAAGTTATCTATCAGGCCATGATGCATCTCATCCAAAACACGATCCTGCTGCATACAGGCAACGACTGCGCTCATTATCAGATCGTAACCCGGCTTCATTGTTTCGAGATCTTGCAACAGCTGGTGACATGAGCTTTACAATCGCTGCTGCTCGTCTTTGGAACAATCTCTCCGTATCGCCCTCCGTGAAGTGGCATTCCTTTCCTTTGTCAGGCAGCTGAAAACTCACTTTTTTTTTCGCATATTTTGTTTCTTTTTTTTTTCTCCCCTCTGTTCATATTGTTGTAAAGCGCTCCGGTTCTTTCGTGGATCGCTATATAAATGCTTTGTAAAATAATAATAATAAATAAAATTAATAAAATACTCGGATCCAAAACAGATAATGATAAAATTGGATTATTACGCCCAATATTAATTGGTCTCACGCTACGTTTTAAAATATTGTCCTCGACTGGCGTCTCGCCCAATATTTTTGCAACTCATTCTCAGACCATTAATTTGGGCTTAATCGATCCAATTTTATATCAAGACTGGTTATATTTATTGAAATGCCCACCACCACCCCTTTGAAGTTGTTCAGCAGAAGGGTCCAAGGAGTCAAAATTCCTTATGCTTTTAGACTACTCCCTTAAAATGAAAGAGTGAAAAATCACTCTGATTTCGAGTTATTTTAAATTAACTCTAACGAGTGCTTTTAGCTCTACAGAGCGATAAAAATGCAACCCCGACACCTTCACTCGCGATTAACAGAGCTCACTCTCATACCGAGTGGCTCAAAATACCACTCTTCTCTGCGGAGTGAAGCCCACCTCTTAACTCTTCTCGACGACCGGGTTTTTTAGAAGCTCTAAAAGAGTTAGAAAATGCTCACTCTTTTCGGAGTGAACTAATACCAATCAGAAATGCCGCAAATCGCGTGATTATTTTCGAACAACAGTCGGACGAGTTAGGTGAGACCGTCAGCAAACGGTTTGATGACTTTGAAATTAGTGAAGAAACCATAGATACCATACCTTCATCGGTGTAGTATTGTATGTGTCGGTCCACAGTTTCCTAACCATTTTCAGACAAAGTGTGAGAACATTACATGTATTTACTGTTTAATCACTCGCATACTGTAGTCTGCGCCAGGCTCCCGGCCATGCTAGGCTACACATGTACGAAACGCACATCATGCCTGTCAGGGCATTCATACCGTGATCTTACACATCATGCATCCAGAACGAAAAAAAAAACTAATTGAACTTTTTAAAAAAAGAAAAAACCTAAAAAATTAAAAAAAAAAAAAAAAAAAACAGTCCATTCTGTCCTCACTGAATCATGCAATGACATATGGGCCACATATTCATTCGTCAGATGCTCTTAACTATGACCTACCCATACAAGATACTCACAAACAAACAAATTCCTAAAGCACATCAACTATAGATGCCTATTCACTCTAAAAAGGGTTAATCAGTTCATCTTTCCTTCAGATTATTTGTTCACTCTTTATTGAGTGTGGATCTCACTCTAAAGATGCTCCCTCCAGCTGGCTCTTTTTTTGAGTGAGATTTCACACTCTTTAAGAGTGGTTTGTTTCACTCTTTCGTTTTAAAGAGAGTACACTATAAAGAAGGGACTTTTTTTCCAGTAGCTGTTTGGTTGAAATCGAGAGTTTAAGCCAGAAATGTATTAGTTTTCCTAAGACAGAACAATGGTGATGACTTGGGTTTCTATACAGATATATGACAAACTATCAAGAATCAGTAGCATGATGATCCACATAGATCACAGGGAGGATTGTGATGGAATAAGTGGTTCTCAAACCACTGAGGCTCCTGCCATCGCAGTTGCAATACCTTTGATGACCCCATATTTCCTTTAGAAATTATGATCAAATGTATATTATACCTGAACCTAAGTCGTTAAATGTATCAAATGTTGATTACAATGACTATACACTATTTTAGTTTTTTGACCTTGGATGACCATTTTGACCTTTTCAATTTGCAGTTCCGAAATTTTTACCACATCCACAAAGGTTTCATGACATACAACCATTTGTGATTTAGTGATTTTACTTGGATAACCACATGACCTTGAAATGACCTTCGAAATTTTTTGCAAAGAATTTGACCAATCTACCAAGTTTCATCATTCTACATCTACCACATACTTAGTGATATTTACCTGAATTACCCTCATGACATTGAAATGAACCTTTCAATATTCTGGCCTCTGAATGTTGACCACACCCACCAAGGTTTGATCATCCTGCCTCAATTGTCAAGGGTTATAGCAATTTAATCCCATTTTTGACCGCTTTAACCTTTGACCCTTGACCCATGCCTATACCCCCCCCACTGAACTCAATCCATTGACTACTTGGGTGACATCCATGGGTGTGAAGATGGACACCCCCACTTTGCTTAGATCAAAAGATATGGTTGAACAAGGTTTAATAGCACTACAACCCATTTAAACCTACCCATTTGACACGTATTTTGACATAATAATTTAGACCTTTGAGCTAAGTCTATGACCCACTTTACACCCAGGCCACGGCCCTACTTGAGATGCATCTATTTTGCGAAGACGGACACCCACACTTGCTATAGATCCAAAGAATATCGCGTGGGATGCACACACACACCCGTGGCCGGGCATTTCTATAGTCCCCCTTTGCAACTAAAGTTGGCGGGGGACCAAAACTTATGCGGTCAAAGACCATTTAAAAACAATAGCGTACGGTGTCTAGACATGATAAAATTAACATAAAAATGTGTCACTTGTGCAATATTTTAATACTTTGAAATTCCTTTGACATATGGTTACAATATTGTCTTTGATAGCTTAATAAATGTAGGCAAGAGAGAGAAAATGGCAATTTTGATGATTTTGACATTGTGAGTCAATCTAGCAGAAATCCATTTGGTGCTATTTATAGGCTAACAGTACTCTTACAGTACGCATTCATACACACTCAATTAACACACTGGATAGAGCTGTATATTTAGGAAAGAAATGAGATTTACAATTGTCATGAGTTTACTTTCTTTTGTGCATTGGATTTGTTGTAATATTTTGGTTAAAATTTCTTGCATTGGGCTTAAAAAGAGCTAAAATTGTTTCTGGAGGGTGTCATTAAACTAAGACAAAGAATCATAATTGTTGTTTTAAACATCAATACAACTTGCATCCAAATTAATGCCTAAAATGATAAGTATTGGTGGTAAAAACAGTTTAAATGTGTGTCATCCACAACCAGTGTTCTTTAGCAAAATTTATTTTGTGGCCTAGAAATACAAAAATGTAAAAAAAAAGAGAAAGAAAAAAATAAGAAACATGTGTGGGGGATTGGAACATTAATTCTATTCCATTTGGGGATTAAAGACAATTTTAAGTTCATTGGGGGTGGGGTTGAAACCCCCTAATGATACTGCCTACAACAAATATTGATTTATGGAACTTTTTAGAATTATATTGTTGAAACATTTTTCTTTATCAGCATTCCTCGAAAGAAAATATTTACTGAATTTTGCAAATAAAGCAGTGGAATAAGAAACATACTTTCAAAGATCAAAATGTGAGCTTCCTACAATCCTATCAGCAATAAAATTCATGACAATTAATGGCTTGTATTTTATAATATTACCACAATATGCTGTAGGCTCACTTGTACCAAGCCTTTCAAACATTAAGTATACCGTATTGTTCCTAATAAACGCCCCGGGGGGTGTAAATTTTTCAAAGGGGGCGTTTATTACAGTCAAAAATGGAAAGTCAAAAATCCCCGCAAAAATCACCTTACATAGTTTATAAAAGATTACCGGTGGTCCAGATGTCACACATGAAATCCACGAACAACACTTTGTACTTTGTTGTAGAAAGCATTGATGACAACAGCGATTATGATACGGATTACGACAGTCCCGGCCATTAAATCATGTGATTTAGGTAAGCTTAACTCATTTTCTTAAATTGTTTTATCCAAAAATCGTAGGGGGCGTTATTAGAGCAGGGGCATTTATTAGGAACAACACGGTATACATTTACAACACTTCAATTTAACCCATTCAAATTGAGTCAGCTATTAAAGGGGCATTTCGTGATCCACAGCCTCGTCCCCCCGACTTACCTAAAAAAAGTTGAGATTTTGATATCATCTGAACCGTTAGCCTTAGTAATCCACGTGTGCCCAATCTTACGTGCAAATTTGGTCGCATCTGTAAGAAATTCCAAATTTTGTATTTTCTGTCTGTAAACGGACAGAAATTACAGCACAGTAGCCTATGGAACCGTGGGAAACGCGCATTTGCTCATAACACAAAACCGCAAGATCGGGATCAGCTCAAATTTTGAGAATAAGCTTTTCTCAAGGATATTAGTGATCAATGAATAAAACAGAAGGTGCTGAAATCACAAAATGCACCTTTAACACAATTTATTTGTTTTCTCATATAGCAGTATAGGTATGTGCGGGTGTGGGATAGAGCTTGGCGAGTGTGTGGGTGTGTGTATACACACACCTGTACCCTGGCCAATTTCTAAAACTTGCCCGGTTCTACCACCTTAACCTCCTGGATATGTCAATACGACACATTACAAATGTGGGTATTACATTATTAAAGGTCCATGGTCCGATTGCTAATAGCCTCGTCCCCAGGGACCCCATATCTTACCGGAAGTGGTCGAAATTTTGGTATCAGAGAGGAAAGCTACTATTTTTCTCATTTACCCTGTGAAATCTAAATGATGCTTGGTTTGGATGTAATATGAGCGAAAATATGCCCCATTTTGGTCGACCAATATTAATTTTACACAATAGTCTATGGGGCTTATAAAATCGCATTTTTAGCTCTCACATCAAAACGGATTGAAATATCGGCGCGAAACTTTACAGATGGGGTTTTGGGGTGAAAGCCCTTCTATCAAGATGAAAGCTTTATATACTTAAATAGGACCATCCTCCTTTAAGAGCATGGCATATGATAATATCAGTAAATTGTTGGTTCGAATTTACACAGAATGTAATCATTAGTTTTAAGAACAATACTCTTTTAAGCTCTTCCACCATTGTATGGGTACTTTAGAATTGGTTATTTAAAGGCACTATTGATTTACTAAATGAGAAAGTCAATAAAAATCATCAAAAATCAGATTTTTACATGTCTGTAACAAGCATAGGTACCATAACATAACCTACAAGTGATAAGACCAAAAGCAACCTAATAAGGACCAAATCGCACATTTCAGTCTTTACTGTCCATGTGGACACTTCTACAACATGTAGTTGAATGGAGAATCGTATCTTTGAACACTGCCGTTTTCTTCCTTTTAAGTCAATTTTTCAGTTGGAAAAAATAACCTACGAGAATTCTACAGACTTATCCTTCACTTTTAAGCTATTACTTCTGATTTCAAATATTTTGACTCTTTCAGATAGATCACTGATAGTGTTTTTGAAGAAAGACTGACTTTTGAATTGTGGGAATTAATTAAACTGTTGTTGTGGTCAAAACATACTCTTTGTGAGAGTTAAACACAAACAAATGCTTAATAACTGTATTGTATTTTAAGCTTCCAATAAAAGATGTCCTTGTTTGTTTTGATTAAGTTAGTTAACCTCATGTGTGCTGCTGGCTAAATTAATCAGATATTCATAGGGTTATAAGATATAATTAGACAACCATGCAGACACATATTAAGAAAAGCTTCTAAAATGTGTAAACAGATACAGGGTGTACCGAAATAAAGGAAACCAAAGTTCAATGACAATTTATTGAAAAACTACACATTTTATAATCAAGCATTGTATGTCTAAAGAAAGGGCAGAATGTCCTCTTTCCAATAAGACACTGATCATATACCCACTATTGTACATGGGTGAAATTTGCTTTGGGACAAGTTGGCATGAATATAAAGAGATTTTGACCAGTAATTATGCTCCTGGAGCATAATTGGTGGTCAAAATCTCATATAATCAGGAAAGAGTGGGCTTGATTGACAGAAAGTTCCAAGTGTATGGGTCAAATCGTTTTTCGAGAATAGCTTTTTCTCAAGGATATTAGTGATCAATGACTAAAAAAAGAAGGTGCTGAGATCACAAAATGCACCTTTAACACAATGATTTGTTTTCTCATATATCAGTATCGGTATTGTGGGTGTGGGATAGCGCTTGGGCGAGTGGGTGGGTGTGGTATACACACACTGTACCCGGCCAATTTCTAAACCTTGCCCGGTTCTACCACCTTAACCTCCTGGATATGTCAATACGACACCTTACAAATGTGGTTTACATTATGACAGGTCCATGGTTCCGATTGCTAATAAGCCTCTCCCCAGGGACCCCATATCTTACCGGAAGTGGTAGAAAATTTTGGTATCAGAGAGGAAAGCTACTATTTTTCTCATTGACCGTGAAATCTAAATGATGCTTGGTTTGGATGTTATGAGCGAAAATATGCCCCATTTTGTCGACATATATTTTACCCACAAATACTCGATGGGCTCTAATAAAATCGCATTTTTAGCTGTCACACAAAACGGGTATTGAAATATCGGCGCGAAACTTACAGATGGGGATTTTGGGGTGAAAGCCCTTCTATCAAGATTGAAAGTGAAAGCTTAATATACTTAAATAGGACCATCCTCCTTAAGAGCATCGCATATGATAATATCAGTAAATTGTTGGTAGAATTTTAACAGAATGTAATAATTGTTTTAGAACATACTCTTTTAAGCTCTTCAACATTGTATGGGTACTGAGAATTGGTTGATTTTATTTACTAAATGAGAAAGTCAATAAAAAATCAGATTTTTACATGTCTGTAACAAGCATAGGTTACCACTAACATAACCTACAAGTGATAAGACCAAAAGCAACTAATAAGGACCAAATCGCCACATTTCAGTCATTACTGTCCATGGACACTTCCTACAAAGTAGTTGAATGGAGAATCGTATCTTTGAACACTGCCGTTTTCTTACTTTATGTCAATTTTTCAGTTGAAAAAAATAACTTTGAGAATTCTGGAGACTTATCCTTCACTTTAAGTATAAATTCTGATTCAAATATTTGATCTGTCGCGATAGAATCACTGATAGTGTTTTTGAAGCAAGACTGACTTTTGAATTGTGGGCTAATTAAATGTTGTTGTGGTCCAGAACATACTCTTTGGAGAGTTAAACACAAACAAATGCGTAATACCCGTATTGTATTTTATAGCTCCCAATAAAAGATGTCCTTGTTTGTTTTGATTAAGATAGTTACCTCATGTGGCTGCTGGCTAATTAATCGATTTCATGGGTTATAAAGATATAATTAAGCCAACCATGCAGAACATATATAAGAAAAGCTTTTTCTAAAGTGTAAACAGATACAGGGTACCAAAATAAAGGAAACCAAAGTTTAATGACAATTTATTGAAAAAACTACAGATTTTATAATAAGCATTGTATGTTAAAGAAAGGGCAGAATGTCTCTTCAATAAGACACTGATCAATACCCACTATGGACATGGCAGTGATGAAATTGCTTTGGGACAAGTTGGAATGAATATAACAGAGATTTGACCAGTAATTATGCTCCTGGAGCATAATTTGTCGTCAAAATCTCATATAATCAGGAAAGAGTGGGCTTGATTGGAAAGAAAGTTCCAAGTGTATGGGTCAAATCGTTTCGATCATAGCTTCTTGGACTTTATTGGTCCTCGGTCAAAATGTTTGGATGAATTTGGCATTCACTCTGAACAGGCAATTTGGAAGGATAGTTTGCATGGTCTAAAATATGAAAAGCATCGCATATCTCCGAATGACATTTTATATCAACTTGCAACCATGAAGAAAGAATGAATTTCCTACGTTGCAAAAACTGGGGTGTTAACATTTTTAACACCAAGTCAGTGTCAACCTTGTCGGTGTTAGGTTTTGGTATTGAAATTTAGGATTTAACACATTTAATTTTGGTGATCGGCTTATGAAATGTTAGAGATAAGCAATACAAAAAACATTTAACATTGCAGACATTGCGATATAAATGTTGTAACACAAATTGTGCTTTAAATTTTTTATTTTCGTGGGAAAAAATTGAACAGTTTCAAGATCATTCTACAAAATAGTGGTATGAATAATATTAACTGATTTTGAAAGTTCTGTTTGTACAAAACTGAAAGAGATTCCATGGACCCACCAAAAATAAAAACATCACCGAGTGTTCCTATTTTGTGTAAGAATTAACACAGGTTTCAAACTTTTTTTTGACTCAGATGTGAATATTTTTCAAGTACACACCAGCTATTGCTTCATATCATCTAGGTTACACATTGACCAGTGTTTGTAACACAGGTGCAATTCTAGCAAGTACACGGCATGCTTTTTTCAGATTTTGAACATATTAAACATAAACCTCTCCAAATTAAATATTCCCCAAAATGATTAAGGCAGCAATCTTTTTGTTACGAAACTAGAACACTTTTTGTATCAAATATTCGAGCCAGAAATTGAATTGACCACAGTGCCCTATGGGGAACTGGGGAACTAAAAATAAATTATACAAAATAATCATGAAATTAAAAGGTGCAACGAGAGATTTTTGCGGCCCCAAATATTGTGGTCATAATAGTAATTGAAAAATTATAGAGTAGACACTCAATAGATTTCGTGAGGAAATGGTTGATTCTGATTTCCTTATAGATTTCAATATAACATAGGCTGAATTTCGTATTGCTTCGAAATTAGAAATTTCAAAAAATTTGTGTACCCAAGAAACATTTCTCAGCTTATCTTAAGATGGGTTTTTTTGATGGAAAGTTTGCACTGGGCAAAAATTTAGTACTTTCGATTTTTTAGGGCCCCCTGATATGTGAAATTCTCGTTGCACCTTAAATCAGAGCTTTACGACTAACTACAATTTTCAGCACATGCTTATTTTCTGGTCATTTTCTAATACCACTACGACCAAAAAAAAAAAAGTTACGATCACTACCGGATCTCCGAATCTCCCTTTAATCAAATGAAAACAGCAAACCCAGAGAGAAGAAAAATATTTGTTTCTGCACTATTAAAGTCGCATGTTCTTGACCTTTCAATTTGATAAATTATCATAGCCAGATAAAGGCTTTATAAAAAAAAGCTCAAGACATTTGATTTTCAGGGATATACTAGACACAATAGAGTTTTGAACTGCCAGAATATAATATAAGAGAATGGAAGTCCGTTGTAATGAATTTTAATACTGACCCAGAGGGTGTTTCCCTCTGATTTACAATCCCACCATGCATTGCAATGTGCCTATACTGTACTCTACTAAACACACTAAACACATTGTCAATACTTACAGGTTTAAAACGTGTTCAAGAAGTTCAAAGAAACACAGCACATTTCAAGATCATGCATAAAATTTCTTATAGACTGTTTCAAGATGTTTGACATATGATGTTTTTGTGTAATAATTAGGAAATGTTTAAATGTCCATGGCCCGATCGCTAATAGCCTCGTTCCCAGAAGCGCCAGATTTTACCGGAAGTGGTCAACATTTTGGTATCAGAAGAAAACTAGTACTATTTTTATCATTACCTTGTGAAATCTAGAGCCAAAGGATGTTTGGTTTGGAAGTTATGAGCGGAAAATGTGTCATTTTGGTCGACCAGTATAATTTTACACAGTAGTATACGGGGACTTCACAAAATCACGTTTTAAGCTCTCGCATCCCAAAAAACGGGTTGGAAAATATCGGCGCAAAAATTTACCGAGGGGGGTTGGGTGGACAGTGAAGGCCAATCTATCAAGATGAAAAACTTCTATCCTTAACTCGGGCCATCCCCTTGCCTTAAGTACTAGCCACCTTAGGCCAAAAGAGTGTAAAAGGTAGGGTTTTATGTGTTAAATAGGTTTGGGGGACTACAGACCTTTGAGGTGAATTTTCCCAAATCTGGTGCATGTGGGATTGACTCAAATACACCCTCGCCCACTGACCTTAAGCTTTGATTGGTCCGTTAGTGTATGCTTATAAAGATCAAGTACATGGCTAATATAAAGCTACACTTGTGATTTTCATCACTCAACTGTACATCATTTTCTATTGTATCCGGGTTCCACAAGCTGGTAGGATAAGGTAAAGTGAGTGAGTGAGTATTAGAATTTAACCACATCTCACACAATTGTATAATATCGGTCATTAAAGGTCCATGGCCCGATCACTAATAATAGCCTTCGTCCCTAGAAGCCCCAGATTTTACCGGAAAAGTGGTCAACCATTTTGGTATCAAAGCAAGCTAATATTTTTCTCATTTACCCTGGAAATCTTCGAGCCAAAGGATGTTTGGTTTTGAAGTTATGAGCGAAAATGTGCCCCGTTTTGGTCGCCCAATATTATTTTACACAGTAATTATGGGGCTTACAAAATCACGTTTGAGCTCCGCATCAAAACAGGATTGAAATATCGGCCGGCAACTTACAGATGGGATTTTGGGTGGACGGCAATCTTTCAAGATGAAAACTTCATATTCTTAAAAATCGGGCCATCCCCTTAAAGTGAGGAGTGAGTGAGTAGTAGAATTTAACAACATCTCAACACAATTGTGTAATATCGTGTCCTTAAGATAGAAAATATCAAAAAATTAAAAAAAATGAAAAACTATTTTTTTTTGTAATATCAAAGATTAACAAAATAGGAGTTCATATTTTAAAGAAAATATCCTCACAAAACTGTAACAGGCTCCCTAGGAAAGCCGATGGTTGTCAATAAAAAATTATTTTCACATATTAAAGGTGGTTGTTCCGCATTTATGTATATTGTGTTCTCTACTTGATATGAGAGCCTGGCACTTGAACATCGCCCCATCAAGTACCGTGGGAAACAAGCTTGCGGTTTGGATGTAGAAACAATAATGCACATTTGCAAAAGCCCATTCATTACTGTGATATGTCGATGGTTGTAAACACTAAACCATAGGTTTTTTCAGTTGATATCTGCGAATGAAATGGGATTGCGGCCGCTCAAATTCAAGACGACAATGAGAAAAAATACGGCCTTTCATCTGATATCAAAATCGTACTACTTCGGGTAATCAGGGGGGTTCCTAAAGACGATCGGAACCAACACCTTTGTTACAGCCCAAGAATTAACAATGATTTATTTCATTTTGAGTAAGAATAAGTCATAAATTAGAACATAAAATATTATAAAAGTATAGTAACATAAAAATATAAAAATATAACTGTTTGTGTGCATAGCTGGTATGTGCAAAGCAATTAGAATTCGAGAGAACCGCGGAGAATGTTCTGGAGGTTACTTGAGACTAGGAGATCAGCCTAGCCTAACTCAAGGTGAACTTCTCTGAATCATAGGTTGGCGCACTGCTGCATAATTACCCAGTCAGTGAGTAGCTGCTATAAGATCCAAATCTCTGCAGTCATGTGGAATAATAGAGGCATTTCCAGAATTATGAATAAGGACTATATTTAGCACAGACTCATCTAGATAGGACTAGATCCTTCTGGAGTGGTTTGAGAGGATATATAAGCCCTGGGGAGAGACGATGAGTCAGAGTTACATACCTCATGCTTCCAAGTTTTAGCAGGTTCTTAACATCTTGCTCCCAAGTTATTAGCAGAGTTTCCAAGCATAGTGACATCAAGTGTTCCAAGTAGAAAAAAAAAAAAAAAAAAAAAAAAAAAACCCCAACAAAGGGACCAGTGACAGTAACATGTCTTCCTTAGTGGGACATGTCATAGTGTCCACCGCTCAACAGTTTTCGTCGTTGTGTAG
>JAMKCH010054881.1:0-26580 GCA_023653785.1 Ophioderma brevispina | reverse complement strand
TGTTGGGTCCAATGATGAATAACAACTTTTCTTTCGTGATTTTTTTCGAAAGCGTATATTTTTTGAAATAATTAATAAAAACCGGACATCTAAGTTAATTGAACAGACAGTAATCCGGTCTTTTATCATCTGTGTAGTATTTTCCTCTACTCATATTTAGAATAGTAACTTGGCCAAGCTTAAATGTTTTATCGTCAGTGTGTCTGACAAATTCGCGTGAATATTGCAAATTGCAGCGGAGGGATTAAATACCAAATGAATGGAAGTAGTATGAATGGATGTTGAAGACTTCCTAGTTATAAAATTTTTGATAAAATGAACAAACAAACACAAATAATCCACTGAAAATCAAAACTTGAATTACATCAAACACAATGTCAGATGTCATTTTGAACAGAGAACATTTCCCTTATTTGTCAAAGACATGTTGTCTTTAAATGTTTAATATTTAGTTTACAAGGTTATAATGGGTCAATTGAACCAAACATAAGTGGGAAGGATAAAGGAGACAGGAGAAGAGAAATAAAAACCTACGTAATTAAGCATGTCTTGATTGTGTATTCATCAGTCAAAATTGTGGCTTACTTACGTAATCGCATTTGTTCTAAAAATCAGTGAAGCAAATCAGATGAAATTTGAACAGTATGTGGCGAAAAGGATAGGCCTTACAAATATCTCGCAACATTTCAACATTTTAAAAATAATTTTGAAATTATAGCCCCAAACATTTCCATTCATTTGGTATTTAATCCCTCCGCTGCAATTTGCAATATTCACGCGGATTTGTCACACACAATGAAGATAAAGCATTTAAGTTTGGCCAAGTCGCTAATATGAGTAGAGGAAAATACTGTACAGACGATAAAAGACCGTGGATAAAACAATAACGACAAATATTTTAGTAATTTATTTTTAAAAACAAAAGGCAGGATTAGTACCAGGAGATTTTTGTTGTTTTATTCAACTTTTCAAGGTGAACCTGCTTCAACGATCTATAGGCAAACTTGGAGTGGGTTAATTTGACAGCGGGTTACATAATAGCCTTTGTTTTCAAAACTAGTGAACCGTATCAGACAAAAATTGGAAAGAATATACGAAACTCGTTCATCTCGAATCTGTTATAAAATTTGAATAATTCTCAATAATTTTGAAATTATAGCACCAACTGCGAGGATTGCATTTATTTTGGGACACTCTGTACATGGTATATACCCCGCTTGCCCGAGTATGCAGTGGATGTACTTACTCATGGTAGGAAAAAACCCGGACGACAACGAACGCTGTTCTTCAAATACGTCCAGTGTCTCCAGGGGGACATGGACAACATGCTACGTAAAAGTCAACTGGTAACAATGGCTCGTGACCGCCGTGGCTGGAGGAAACTTGTGGTGGTCTGCTCGGCAGTTCCGAAGAGAGTTGACCCACTTGTTGTTGATCAGTATGTGATCCATTTGGTGTTTTGTTCCAGCAGGATGCGTCCAGGTCCATAAGCGGCGACGTAAGTCTTGGTTTTGTAAGTCATAGATTGTGTTCCTGACACAGGTTCACTAGTCGTTCACCATTGCCGTTTGTGGAATCATGGAAAAAGTACCTACCCACAATCGCAAGGTGGGTAACATGGCTCTCCAATCCAACTTTGGCATTGAAGTCCCCAAGGACAAAGTGGGCGTTATGCTTTTTAGTCCACTCAATCTACGGTATGACCTAGACAAAACTGCTACAGAAGGTTTTCTTGCTGTAACTTACTGTACAAACCCTCCCAAACAACATATCAAAAAGGTAGAAAAAGGAAGCATGGCAAGACATGCTAAATTGCATAAAAACCTATATGCCATTTTTGCTAATATATTGGTTATTATTCAACATAGTAACTCTAGTTTCATTGAACTGTTTAATTTTTTTACAACATATTAACTCTTGTTTCATTAAACTGTTTATGATTATGCTTGCAAATGTGTTGCAATTGATACATTTAAGTGAAAGTGAGATGATAATTTTTCAGATGGCTGCCGTTTTTACGCCAAAATTTTAAATCCCGCCAAAATCGAATGATAGGACCAGGTGTCTTGGTGTTGTTCAGTTTCTTCAGGCAGTTCTGAAACTCCTCTGTAGTGAAAGGTCCAGTCTGGATGGGAAGGGTGTCTGCTATCTTGTGATTGAAGAAAGGTTCATCAAGGTTTGTGTTATTCTGAACCGTTTTGCCAAGTGGAGAGCTAAAGTGTTGAAACCCTGTGTTAAGGCACTCCTCAGCGGATTCACCTTTGATTCTTATAGGTGGGGTAGCCTTCTTGCCAGTCATCTACCTCAAGACTTCCAAGCAGTATGGTTGTTTTCAAGATGTAGGGTGTCAAGCGCTTCAGCCCTGGACTTAACGTGTTCCTCAAGCACCATGATGTAAGCATCATCAAGTGCAGCCTTTTAGAGCAGTATCAAGTTTGTGCTTGAACTTCTAATGGATTTAGTGTGGTGTTTCTTTAGTTCGTCTCTAGCTTTGTTGACTTTGTCATTTGAGGCAAAGGCAGTAGTCGTCTTCTTTCTCCAAGATAGGATCTCCAGTGCATTATTTCTTTGTTGGCTGTTGTGAATATATCATATACTGCTGGCGTTTTTTGTCTTCAAACTTGTCAACAAGAGTTTTGAACTTGTTATATGCTGTTACAGTATACTGCTCACAAAGGTTTGTATTTCCCACTATACCTTCCTACAGTCGATTGTTTTCATGGGATCTCTAGGAGGAAGACTTATATGGCCCCTACAAGAGACAATTATATCGTCGCCCACATCACATACTGTCGTATTTTACAAAACACGTTTTCCGAGAAAATCGCAATTCAAAATCTACCGCGACATTTCCTGTCTATACGGTAGAAGGAAGCATAAAATAAACATCTACACTATACTGTTTTGAAGAAAACATTTTAAGGTTCAATATAAATCACAAATCCAACTTAACACTGCAATTATAATTATCTTAATTAGGCTACAAAGTTATAAGTCTGTATGTAAAATCACAAACAATGTATATTGCAAAATACGACGCATATTATACCGTTGTTTTTCAATGTACGTAAAATAGATCACTATGTGAAAAGCTTGTTTACGAAATAACGATGGAAATACGTCAAAATAGGTCTGTATGTGAAATCTTTTATTTTGGGATCGGCAAAATACGACGCTATATCAAACACGTGTAAATGAATGGAGATTTTAAAATACGACAGTATGTGAAATGCGGATATGATGATTTTGAGGAAAATGACAAAAATCTGTAATTATAAACTAATTAATTAGACATATTCACATTTTGAAACTTTGTGGATGGCAAGAACTCGATGAATTAAGTAAGTAGGCGGAATTTCGCAAAAACCTCAAAAATGTGAAATACGACAGTATGTGATGCGGGCGACGATATGATCAGAAATAACAACTTCAAAAGTTTTGTAGGCTCTGTTAATCCACTTCTTTCTGACCAGAATGTAGTCCAGCTGGACAAGTTCTCCATTTGGGTGACGGTGTATCCACAGTATATACTTGCTTGATTTTGGAATCTTGTTTTAATGGCAATAAGGTTAAATTGTTCCGTGAAGTCCTTCATGTACATATCATTTCTGCTGGTCTCTTTGGTTGCAAGTGAACAGGGTGTCTTCAGGCCCATGCTTAGCTTTGTAATCTCCAGGGATGTAAGATTATGGACTGGAACTGTGGTGGCGCTGGATAGTTCAAGGTAAAAATGAGAGACAATGGGGGGGGGGGTCCTTCTATTACAGTTACGCAGAATGTGCCACGGGATAGACCCTTTTTCAAACTGGCTTGTACCCAATGACCCCTTTTTTGTGTGCTGCTGTCCTACCTATTACCCGGGTCATTACCCAATGAACTCTTTTTTAAAATTTTCAGATACTCAATGACCCCATTTTCTTCTATCCTGCTACCACTTTTTTTCATAAATTTGCAAGTATGCGCGCACATTTTGAACAAATTTATAATTTCATGGCAGCAATTTTATAATTTCGTGACCATTTGAATTGTGTAAGAGAGGCACTTCCTATTTTCCTATCAGTGGCACCCCTTAAAGTTTCATACTGGATGACACAATTTTATTGAGCTTGTGTACCGAATGATCTATTTTTGGTACATTTTATCTGGATGGACCCTACTTTTCACCTGGCTGAGGCACATCTACCCATCACTTCAGATAGGAATAATAATTTGCTAATTAACAATCTCCCCATCGGGATTGTAGTCTGACAAATCATTTAGAATGCAAAATTAATTTTGGCGGGAAAACTGCGGCCATCTTGAATAATGACCATCATTTTCCACTTTTAATATATCAATTGCAAGTACTACACATTTTGCAGGCATAGGCATGCAAAACATGTTCAAATACTAAAAGAAATTTGAAATTTTCCCGAAACATGCTTTTAGGATCTATACACACATTTGTCGAAATATGGGCAAATACGTCCACGTAATATAAAAGCAAATTAGCATGTCTTGCCAGGCTTCCCGTTTTCTACCTTTTTGATATGTTGTTTGGGAGTGTTTTTACTACTAGTTACAGCAAAAAAACCTGCTGTAGCAATTTTGTCCAGGTGTACCTAGTATTGTTCATAGATTGAGTGGACTATTTTACTTGGTCAAGATGATCTGCGAGAGCGGCTTAGAAGTCTTCTTTTACTGCGGATGATGAACATTCCGTCGGAGCATTATAACACTGTTATTACTGTTATTAACAGTGATGCTTAACTGAGTTTTTCCATTATATAAAGGATTATCTTAGTAATAACTTCTACACTCTGCAGGCATTTGCAGATGAATTTGGACATGAGAATACCCACACCGCCCTGTCTCTACTGGTTGGCAGAACCATAAACCAGTACCCAATCCCACACTAAAACACTTCAACGACAGTGAGCTTGTTCATATTGTAGTCACTTAGCACCCGCCTCTTCTCAAACCTGCACATACCGTTAAATGCCACTTACCCACACTCCACTCTTCAAGGAAATGCAAACAGGCTTCTTTATTTCCGCAATGGTTATATCAAAGACTTCCCCTGCAGCCTCCTCAAAGGGTTGCATAGCATTATTCAAAGGGTACGTTATTCCGAAAATTGGTTTATCAGAAGGTTCGCTGTTTCGAACACGTGAATTTCGAAAAGTTCATTGATACGAATATTTGTTTCTTATTCCGAATGGTCATTTATCCGAAAATACACGTTTAGCCCTCTTCCATTCAACATTATCTATTGTCCGTCTTCTGTTATACATGACCATTATTTTTGCGTCATCCAGCTAGGTAGATGACACGCAAAAATTATGGTCATGTATAACATGGTTCGCCACGTTCACCATGTTCTTTTGCCCCTGATCTTGTTAAAACAATAATTGTCAATGTCCTCGTCCTGTATCGTCCTGTCCTGTCTTGTCTTGTCATGTCTTGCTCAGTAGTTAAATTATTAATCATAATCATTGTATATTTTAGGTGGGGTCATGCTCAAAGTCCATCAGACTTATTATGGCCTCTCCCGCATTTGATATCATGCCATTTCAACATTCTGTATATTATTTTTCCCCTCTTAAATATGTCAATATTTATTCCAATAATAACAGTAAATAATTGTATCATTATGTAATGTTTTGGCTGAATGATAATGCTAATAAAACTAATTTGAATTTGAACAAAAGAAATAGTCTATAAGAATTGGTGTAGAATCACCGTCTGTCTTTGTTTGGGAAGGGATTATTTATTAAATTACCATCGCATTATGGACACCTGTCATGATCGCAACATCTCCCTGGAATAAAAAGAGATAGTGGCGAGACGAACATGAAAGTCCACATGTCTCGCCCTCGGCTCGACATGGTCAGAAACTTGCAAGCTCAACACACATCCAGACGACCATTAGATTCGCGAATGGCCTGTTTGAAGACCTTTATCTAATACATAGATGAAATACGGTTCGTTAATCCGAAAAATGGTACCAATCGTGTACTAGTATTCGGTTCGTTTATCTGAAAAACAAATTTCCGTTAATCCTAACCCTAACCCTTATCCCAAACCCCAACCCTATCCCCTAACCCTAGACCTAACTCTAACCCTAAACCCTAATCCTAAACCTAACCATATATAATGCCTAACCCTATACCCTTATCCTAACCTCTTTATAAAACTGTAGATTAAAATTTAAAATGATATTGATTTTATCACTTACCATCACAATTTATTTTTTTGATTAACAAACGTTACTTAATTTTCGGATTATCACTGAACCCTGATTTCATTCTCGGATTAACGAACTAGATTTCATTTTCGGATTAATGAACATTCGGAATAACGAACCTTCGGATAAACGAACATTCGGATAAATGCGACGACTCCCTTGGTTTTAATGCTTCAATATGGTAAATACAGGTCATGTGCATACTTTAGACACTGGAGCTCCTGTCTCCCACGCAGCTGGAGACAAATCTTTGAAGAGTTCTTCAACTGGGGGACTCAAACCATACACTCTAAAAAAATTTTTTACTCAACCTGAGTAATTTTTTACCCCTTATGGTAGTTAAAATGTCACAGCTCTTTTGTTGAGTAAACTTGACTCAACAAAGGTTTAGTAGCAGTTTTACTCTTCCTTGTAGTAAACATTTTACTCAGTAAAAGAGTCAATATTTTACTCAACATTTATTGAGTAAAATTTTACTCCGCTTTACTCAACAGTTGAGCTGTGACTTTTTTTACTCAACAGGGTGATAAAACTTTACTCAACCCACAAGGAGTATTATTTTATACTGTATTTGAGTAGATTCCTTGCTCAACCGTTGAGTAACATGTTTGACTCAACTGATGTTGAGCACACTGTTTGTCCAATTGTTGAGCAACATTAATCTTACTCAATTGACATTGAGTAATACTTTGGATGCAGGTATAACGCAAAATGTTTTCTCATCAGAAAGCTACAGGTTGCTCACCAGGTTGAGTAAAATGCCTTGTTCAGTACACTCGAAGCTTCCAGATATTTCGATTTGATTTCTGTAATAGAACTACTCTTTCAAACAAACATCAAAAGGACACAAGCAGGATTTACTTAACTTTGTATTCTTGGTATTTAAAAAAATAACACAAAATCTACAAGGACATATTTTCATTACTTTTAGCTTTTTCTTCGAAGTCCCTGGTGGTTCAAAATCATGATATGTAGATGCACCTGCACGTCGTATAGTCGTGTATCGAGTTGTACATGCACCAGTAAAACTATAGGTTATAAATTTGTCAGATTAATTGTAAATACCATGCCGGCATAAATACAACCTATATGTTTACTGAGCAATAGCAAATCCCCATACACAGCGCTCACAGAATAACAGGCATCAAGTCACTCGGTGAAAGGTTGCCGAATTCATAAGCTTGATATCATGTACCGTAGACATATCCCGGTAAATCCTGTTACGCCGAAATCTCACCAATTTCACAATCATGACAAGTCCATTGCATCACCACAATAATGATTATTATTATCTGATTATAACTTGTTGGTGTAAAATATCAGAATGGCCAACTGGCCAGCATTTCCTCGACACACCAGCTTGTCATCTGCCGTTGATATGTCCGCGGCAATTCTCGGGCTGCACGTGTCTGGGGTCGTCAACGTTGCTTAAGATCAGACTCAACACGGGGTAATTTCTGATCCGTCACTGCGTCAAACTACTTTGTGACGCAACGTTGAGTTAGATTTCAAAACTGCTTTACTCAACATGTATTTCACAGTTTTGCTCGGGTGAAGAGTAAAGCGGAAATGTGTGTTTTTACTCCATGCTGATTAAATCTTGACTCATCTTTTTACTCAACACGCTTTACTCACCGCACTGAGTAAAATAGTTTTTAGAGTGTACTCCGGAACTATACACAAACATTTGTCATACCAATCTGACAATAATGTTGTGTGTCTCATCACGCACAGCAGATAGCAAATTAGGCTATAATATTTGCCCAGTGTAGACGTTTTTTTATAATCCGCCGGACTCATAATCCACCTACATCGGTAAAGAATAGGGCACTCAGTTGGCTCTTCACGCAACATTAGTTTCATCAGTCAAAGCGCAGGTCACACAAATACTGCTTATTTTCTTTTCAGCAACTCAACTGACTTCGAATGACCGCTATGAAAAAAGTGTAATAATAGATTCGGTCAAGGTACATTTTTGTTGGATTTCGCGTAGTTACCATCGTTGAAATTGTTTGAAATAGGAGTAATCAGATAGATATAAATTATGTCTAAACTAGCATGCTAAAGTCGGTTATGGTTGATATTAAATGTAAAATTGTCATTTTTCAAACAAATCAAATGATACAGATTTTAGATGCAAAGTCGGACTAAACACCTGCCGCAAATAATGCTATTGAAAACGGACAGCTCTGATTTTCTCAGTTTTCAAAAGTTACAACATTTTCTGCCATAATCCATCAAAATTAAATTACAGGAACATACGAAACGGTCAAGTCCACGAAAATAACACAAAAAATATAATTCAAGTTTCTCTCTGCGATTGCTACGGTTTTAAGCAATATTGCCAATGTTGTAGGCAAGGCCATGGAACCAGTCGTGCGTGTATTTCCCAGCTCTCCTTCCACCAGCGGGTGAAATGACCACATCGGATTGACTCGTGGTATATGGAAATACAATAAAACTTGATCTCGTGAAAGGCCGAAGTAATACTATATTTGGTATAGTTTTACATCGTTTTGGTACCACAAGGAAGCGTTGGACACCAATTATTTTTGGCACATAGGAAGCCACATATCTTATCGACAGTTTGCCAATGTTCGGTTTGCCAGAATCTGTCGGAAACGGACAGGTCCACGGTTTGTTTGGGACACTGCGCGACATCTTAAAATTTAATATAGTTTTAAAACAACTGTTATCACATAATTATTTAAGGAACATAACTTTGATGATATGCTAGGCAAAGAAAAACTACGGATTTATTTCTTGACTCATTTAGCGCATCTAATATTTGTACCAGGTCCACTTAAGGGGGATGGCCCGATTTAAGTCTATAAGTTTTTCATCTTGATAGAATGGTCTTCACACCAAAACCCAATCTGTTTCGCGCCGATATTTCAACCCTTTTTGATGTGAGAGCTAAAAACGTGATTTTGCAATCCCCATAGAGTACTGTGTAAAATTAATATTGGTCGACCAAAAAGGGGAAAATTTTCGATCATAACATCCAACTAAACATCCTTTAGGCGACGAAAAAAGAAAACCCTGTTTTACGGGCGAGCGGACCTTTCGAGTAGGGTCGGTCGGTCGGGCAAATTTTTTCTTTTTTAAAATTTTTTTCTTTTCTGGAAGTCAAAATTGGCCCAAATAGCCCCAAAATCTGAAAAATCAAGAGAAAAAATGGAAAAATTTTACAAAAAAATTTTCTAAAAAAACAATAGCCAAAATTGATAAATTTGGCTAAAAACAGGCTGATTTTACATGATTTTTGGAAAAACTAAACAAAAAAAAATTCTGCAAAACTGAAAAATCAGGGTCGGTCGGGCCCGTAAAACAGGGTTTTTTATTTTCGTCGCCTTAGCCCTAAGATTTCACAGGGTAAATGAGAAAAACAGTAGCTTTCTTCTGATACCAAAATTGTGACCACTTCCGGTAAAATCTGGGGTCCCTGGGGACGAGGCTATTAGCGATCGGGCCATGGACCTTTAAAATGGTTTAAATAAAGCTTTCATTTCGGAAAATTTCGCAAAGATTCGGTACTGGCACTTAGCTTGGGAATTACTCGCTAAGAAATCATGACTTTTGCAGGCACAAAGCGTGACCTGCTGTCTGTCATGCTTTATTCCGTTGTCGTCTAAGGAGTCCGGACTATGGATCCAGGCGGACTATATCTCCTTTTACACGATCCATGCGTACTATATCTCCTTTTCCATCGTTCTACTCACATCCACAAACTGAAACCAAAAATTAACCTTTTGAAATCCTACAAATTTATCCAAAGGTCCTGATTTTAAACTATAAATATAAATAAAGGTTGATGCAAGAAAGTTTAGCTAACAACTATGCCCGAATAATCTACATCATACTACCGACCTCTGCATATCAATCATTATCTACCACCAGACACTGCCCTGTTCAAGTCTTGAATCAAAGCTGTATTGTTTTCAGGATTTTTCTCTCATTAAAACAGGAAACCTAACATATCAATAGCTCGTCCTGAATTACGTAAAGTTGTTCACGTATTTTTTGCGATAAGTAGATGTACACAAAATTATGTGGCTTAAAATTTATAAAAGCATTTTAATTCCTGATTTGGAGTGAATGATTACGATGGGAAATCCCTAAACTTTACTTCATTTCTCTGTGTGGGGTTCGATGACTCAGGTACGTTCTTGATAATTTTAATATTATTCTTTACCGGGGCACTCACACTTAAAGCAATAACAGCACATTTGTGAGATTTCATTTGCACATGTGTATTGATAATTATCTATTAACCTTACCTGCTAGTGGTAAGAGCTGGAAACTCAAAAATTTATTCCGTCCATATGACATCGTGCCCACCTCATGAAAATGATCTCTACTTGACTTGGCCTGAACCGTCGAACAACTAATGAATGAGCGTAAGACACGTACATGCGCAATTTCCCGGCTATTTCATATGGAAGGACGTTTCTAGCACCCGTGAATTATTATGCAGGTATCGCCGCTAGTAATTTCTAATACAAATTCCTTCTTTTGCGACACAAAAGAGAATGTTGAGCTCTCCATTCCACAGGTATTTGTTTAATAGTCAATTACCATGGTCAACGTGCAAAAATCTCAATATCCGGAAATTGGGGACACTCTTTGAAAAAACGTGCTGTTATTGGTCTTTAAAACGGGCATTTCCGGTGAGGTGGCATCCTGACAAACTTACCGAATTCGCACTTTAGCGAGCTCTTATCGGGAGTAATAACCATGCTTCCTTGTGAGGTTTCACACCACCAAATAAAGTGCCATTGGTTTATGTCAAATAGGCCCTATTACAAACGTAAACTTCTCAATTATGCATTACGTGGACTACTAGACCTCTGCAATCCCATTTCACACGAAGAATTCCATAGTTGACCACGGATTTTCGAGCTACTGAAGCATGATACACGATGAGTTTCCGATCACCCTCTTGAAACTGTGCTTCTATTCAATAATTCCTATGGGGTGGTGTAAACAGGCGGTGAAGGTCATTAATTCCAGCAATTTCGGTCAACAGGGACCACTTCTTGAACAGGCAACACAATTTGTGTGTGCATGCGCATTATCAATTTAAGGCCTCTAAAGAGAGCGCGTGGCTCTTCATTCAGCTATTATTAAAACTCCCCGCGAGTACGATCTTCACACGCTTTTCCACAAAGTCTCTGGCGTTGTAACCGCCGCTACTTCATGCTTGCTCGTGCATGGATACAAACAAATCTATTCAGTTCCCAATTTATCTTTGACTATTTTGAGCAATTCACAAAATTATGGAAGACTGTGCATTTGGACTATTTAATAGTCCATGTTCATGCCTGATTTTAGATAAGTTTGGTCAACATATTTATATATTTTCGAAGATTGAGGCCATGTAAACAAATCATGGTATCTGGGATCATCACACGACTAGTATTGCCGAGTATTTGGGGATGATTTGGTTGTAGTTTTGTGAATGTCAATCCACTGGTTCAATTGATTTCGAGTCCAGCAGGTCTGAGTCTGCGGCGAATCCTAGTCCATGGCATGGGGCCCTGAGGTTCAAGTCCATGGGACCCGATCCCCGAGCCCACCGAGCATGAGTCCAAGTCGAGTGACTCAGACTCGCCAATTGATCCGGACTAGTCCTGCTGTTCTAAACCCACATGCGTAGTGCGCCACGCCCCGCGTCACGCGTCAATTCTGCAACCGATGCGGCAAAATCGTGTCATACAGGCTTAGACGAAACACTGAGCGGGCGGAATGTTTCACAAATGATATGTAAGACGAAAAACAATACAGTGGGGTCTATCTACACAGGGCACCAACCGCATCAATGTATGTGGGTAACTTCCAAGATCCATATGTTTGTGAACGGTGCGTTGGACTTTCTGCACGATGCACATTTTCATGCTGTTAAAGCGTGATTGTTGCGACAAATTAAATCTATCGCGTAAGTGCGTTCACGTCGTGCGTAATGGAATCGCGCGTTATTAGGCGTGCCACTGTGTGATGCAATCGAAACCGCGATAGAACGTGTTCCTATCCTCACTCCCTAATTGCGATCTCAAGTTTGAGGGGTGACGTCACTGTGCGCGTTAGGTTTTGTCACCCTAGCAACGCACGCGCTGGCCTTTCCATTGCAAACACGCACGTGACTAAAGGCAGCACAATCGAAATGCTAAAGAAAAGTGAATGCAGAGTCACGTCATTTACGTATACGTCCCCCTCACTGACTCAAGACCGAACAGAGTATACGTACGCTGTGGGCTGTGCAGGGTGCAGTAACACGATACTCCTATGTATGTATACACCATGCACGACCAACATGACCAATGATCCGCTCGTGTTTTTAGACGCCCCAGTAAGTGATTTGTGAGCATTAGGAAATTTTTTGACAACCCCATGTATCATTGTATATGGTACTACTTTTGAACAGTAAGTAGCCTATGTTTGCAATCACGACAATACACAAAACGTGATCATCAAAATCATAAGTGCATGCCAAGCCTAGCCAGCTGCTTCAAAATACACACTCGCAACTACCGGCTGGGCTCGGCAAATGGTGACGAAGCTAAATATACAGTCCATCTCTTTCACAATCATCCACTACGCTACTTTCACTCTTCCCATGCAAACAACTACTCGTGGTCTGCTGACGTAAGAGATGAAGGCAAGGCAACGCCAACATTTGAAAACTTAAAATCCCTAAAATTTCAAATTCAAGTGCTTTTTCTCAAATTTCTTCATCGAACATCTTTTGTTGGATGAGAAAGTGCTCAATAGCGTTTTCTACGATTAGCCAAAAGGTTGAGGTCTGTTGGGTAGATTAAATGTAATTTGGTTGGCCAAGTGAGTCGATTTGCGGATATGTCGCCATTGATCTAACGTATATTTCGCAAACCTCTAATCCCAACTTCAGAACGAAACATTAATGACCTCACCGCCTGGTGTGGTAAAATTACTTAGTGCGTGTAATTCTCAGCTCAATACAGCCTCACACACACTTTTGTCTTGATTATTTGCTGATGTTATCTTTAAAATAATTCCCACACCAACAATGGCACCAGGAAGTTACATTTTCTACTATTTTTTCAATTTTAATTTAACCGTCACTTTTTTACCTTTTTCACACAAACACTTTTCGGCCAGAGGGTGCAGGACCGATCTATTTAGTGGTGATGGAATCTGTAAAGGTTACGAATTCAGAAGTGTGTCACCGGTCATGGTGTCATTAACTCGTGAATATCGAATAAACACTGCGTTCACCTCTTTAAATTGATTTGACTGAGTCAAAGGCATATGTCTCTAAACAACCAGATGCACCCTCTTTTGCCCTCCTCGACATAACCAGTTATGCATCCTGTTTTACACTCAGAGCCAAGGTTGAGTGCGTGGTGTTAATATCATAGACACAAGTCTTGAATATAGTTTCTGTTCTGTTGCAATGATTGTCACACTTCAATTTTCTCCTTCTCCACAATATATTTCTATGCGTTTGTGATTATCCTTGATATCTTTATTAAATATGATTATCTTTCAGTTTTTATTCTTCGGCTCGAACCACGTGTCATCTGCTGTGTATTAATCTTTGGTCCCTTTGATTGCGTGTTTTCTGGAACTATGTTACACCTATTACTATCCAATGCTCTCAATTGCGCCTTATTTACCACAGGTTCCAAAGATCTGGAGGGAAGGAAAGGAAAGCAATGTTATGGCACTCCTAAAGCCTGGGAAAGACCAATCAATCCAAAGAGATACAGACCAATATCACTTCCTCAAGCCATACCTAGAAGTTCTTTGAACGTCTCTTGCTCAATCTTATCGCACTTTTGATAGGACGGAAACCACCTCATACCAGAACAAGTCGGTTTCCGGCCAGGCAAAACAACAAACAACCAACCCCTATCAACCTAACTAAACACATTGAGGATGGTTCTGAGAGAAGGTATGCGTTAACGGAGCTGTCGTTCGTCGAATATCGAAGCGTAACGACACTGGTAAATCACAGATGCCTACTCACATTAATTACAAGGACATGGTTTTTTTTTTTGTTCAGCTAGGAGCAAAAAGAAGATCCGATGCCGTAGGCTCAAGAATGGACTATCACATGGGAGCGTGCTTGCAACTCTCCTGTTCAACATCTATACCAACGACAAACCTAGGAGTGCAGGAACTCTCGTTGTATTTATGCAGACGATCTGGGGAATGAGCGCAAAAGATGCCACTCACAGTTGTTGAAGAGAGACTATCCAAAGTTGGAGGAAACTCACTCCTTATTATTGAGAAAAACACCTACGTGCAATTCCATCTAAGGCACAGGTGTGTGCTTTACATCTACGAAAACCGAAGCCAAACGTCAGCTTAAAAGTTACCGGGGCTCTGGGAACACCCGTGGGCGCTGTGATAACCCTGTCTCCAAGGAGTACCTTGGACCGTACTCCTCTTATAAGACCCACATCGAGAAGACGACGAGTTAAAAGTATGTTCACACAATAACATCTTGAAAAAACTAACTGGACAAGATGGGGTGCTCACCCACATACACTAAGATCGATGGCACTTGCCCGGTGCTACTCGTGTGCAGAGTATGCACTTGCCCTGATGGAGAAAGTCAAACCATGCCCAGAAGCTTCTTCGTGCGTTGCGAATCCAAAATCACAGGGGAAGATCGTCTTTAACCAGCTGATAGTTTCATATCCAGGTTGATCAGGCATGGAATCCTCTTGGGACTTGTAGACCTCACAGTCATCATGATGTGGCCAATGGTTTGCTGATCTCCACAGGCGCAGTTTTGTGAAAGTTCTACTCCGATCTTGTGGAAGGGAAGTTCTTTGTACGCCACGCCAGTTCTGGGTCTGTGTTGAGGTGGACCCATGCTTCCGATTAAGGTCACAGCATTTGGGCTTGCTAGAAGGGCTGTCCACAAACTGCTTGAGGTTCAAAAGTAGAGGATTGACATTGCTCATACATCTGTATTGATCCAGGATGATCGATAGGGCATACTGTGACTGGAGTGTCATGGATTGGGTAGCAAAGTGGATTCCGTGGAAGTCTCTGATCCTCCAAGGAGGTGGTTGGTGGGGGGGAGTAGGCTACCAGGTTCATCACATTTCTGGCGAGCTGATCGTCTGAAGGTTCCTCCCAAGGCATGCAGGAGATATGCCAGACAGAATTGGAAGATATCTACAAAGGCTGTCGCCAAAAGGCAACCACTAAAGTTCATGGCATCATTCAGAACGACACCAATCCTGCGAGAATGCACCTGCGACTCCATACTGGTACAGCGTCCGTATTCAGAGTGGAGATGCCAAAGAAACAGTTAATGTATGTAAGGTGTCAAAAAGATGCCCCCATCCAATTCCTGCGAGCCTTCTGAGGAGGTTGACACGAGACTGCGCCTTGGCAGCGACTGCCTTTGGTGTGTTGATTGAAACTAAGGCTGCGGTCCATTGTTGGACGCCAACGTTACTTTTTCGGTGTTGGGGTCCTGTGACAGTTTTCTCCATCGAGTGATGGTTAAGCTTTCTTTTTGCGATGTTGCAAAGTGGAAAACAGAGCTGACGGTCTTGGGTTTGCGGAGTTCAAGTGTATCGGGATGAAGAATTGGCTCTACAAGTATTAGGTATTTCTGCAACATTGTTTCTAAGGACTCAAAAGGAATCAGCAGCTCTTCCAAGTGCCGGTCGTCTGCGTAGGAGTACTGCGAACCAATCTCCCTTTGGCATATCTGAACGTAGGAAGAATTGTTTTTTTTGTGGAATTGAAGAAGGGGACTGGATGCCAGGACAGAACATTGTGGGACACCATTCCGAAGTTTGCCGCCGTTATACTGCGTTGCCCATTTGAGTCTCAAGGACGCGAAAAATCTTGTCTTGATGAGCAGCATAATGAACTTGACAAGCTTGACATCAGGGGGAAGATTCCGAGCAGCTGGCGGTAGAGACCTCGAGTGCCGACTGTATCGCAGCAGCTAGGGCTATGAGACTCTCCAACTTCTGATTCTTCTGGAAGGGCTGTCTCGCCGCACTAACTAGTCCTGCTACTATCAGTGTTGATTTACCTCTTCGAAAACCAGCTTGGGTGCGGGGTTGGTAGGGAAATTTGCCTTCGACCGTATCATTGTCCTGCCGAGTATCAGTCGCCCAAGCAGCCTACAGATGTGAGACAGTTAGCGAGATGGGCTCTGTAACTCTTGGGATCCATTTGCTGGCTTCCTGGGCCTTCAGGATTGCAATGACCTGTGAAGTCTTCCATCTGGAGGAACAGTCTGACTTCCATGCAATAGAAAGGGCGGCTGGAGCCATCGCACGGCTTCGGGTGCAATATTCTTCAAGAATCTGGATGGATGTTCTCCAGGGCGGTGGGGGGCTCTGGCAATGACAACATCATTGTCGAGCTGACGACGCAGCTCCAGGCCTCGCGGCCGAGTGGGACAATGTTGACACTGACATATCCCCCTCCCACCCGGCCGTCTCTCGGGCAAAGAAGGATCATAAGCAGATGGCTGCCCCTTGTATTCTCCCAGTACTCGCAGCTGGTATACAAATACAACTTTGTATAACTAGTCGCATTCCTTGTCAACAGGGTGGTGTACAGGTTCTTCTGACTCTTGGAATGGAAGGTTTAGCTGCTTTGTGGAGCATGGAGCAGAAGTCAGACTATGCATCGTGATGGTAGATGAAAGGCCGGGTCTGGCCCAGCGTGGAGACAGTTCGTGGGTGCAGTTGTTTGAACTTGGCCCAGTTGGCTTCAATGAGAATTCCTCTCTTTCTGTTAGAGGCTGGAGATCGCCCCTTGACCTTGAGGTCACTGGTGACCCCAGGATAGGGCAATTTGATCCGAAGGAAATCTAGGGAGGACCGTTGTGGAGCAGCGGGACGGATGTCGTGGTGGACTGTTGACAGGTCGGGACAGGTCATGTCCCATGATGCTTGAATAGGAAGTAGGTGGGGTCCTTCCCTACTATCCAAACAGCAATTGGAGTCTTGGGCTTAAAGCCATGCCAAGAGACCGCTGCCATTCTTGTCAATGTGGAGGATCACTAGGCTGGTATTTCTCAGTTGAAATATCCGCAGACGAAGGAGCTCCGCTGAACTACTGAAGGGAGTTGAAAGTCTGCTCAGCTGGCTGGTGGCTTATAGATGTTGGTTGAAGTGGGTTCCCATTGCCTTCACGGTATCCAACTGGATAGGCGAATTAATTAAGATTGCCGGTGTTGATCTAACTTGTATGCCTTGCTCACCAAGGAAGCGATCCCATGCTTGTTGTGCGGAATGAAGCAAATAAGGTCAAAACTTCGATTTGCGCTGCTTAAGTTTGCAGTGAGGCTCTTGGAGGAGGAGGAATTCACTCCGTTCTCCTGGAGAGCTGTAGATGATTTGTCACGCTAGCATGGGTTGATGAGACCCGCAACGTTCAGCTGCAGGAAGTAACAAAGTTCCTCTGTGAGTAGTTCAGCCGCCTAGAATTGAGAGTGGGTCTTCAAGATGTTCACTGTGGAGTTTTAAAACCGAGGTTTGACTTAAGTTGTGAATCAGTTAGCCACAACAGGTGATGTGACATTAAAAGCGGCCGCCGCGAGAGGCTTCAACACGACCCCACAAGGCTGATTCAGCGTTTTAAATGCCTCCTGCCGGCTTATCACAGGATGCCTCCGTCCAAACACCACGGGAAAAACTATACATCCTAGCTTAGGATAGGCCGTTATTATACCAGACATCCGTCGTAGCGGTATTTTTTTGCGAGCATGCAAGAGCGGAGGCTGCCAAGTTAGGCTAATGTGAAACACCCTATGTTCTGGACATGGGATACCTGCTGCCAAACCCGCCTTCCTTAAATCAGAGAGAGTCAAACCTCTTGAAACAGTCTCTAAGGAGCTCAAGAGAGCCGCCTCTGTGGAAAAGAAAGCACTTGACATCAACCAAGTGCCATCTATTGGTATTGAACACGGTGAGCATCTTCCACATAGAGCTGACTCCTCATGAATGGCGATGCCTCAAGAGATGAGAACGAAAGAATTGACGATCTAGGTTTCCTGCAGACGTGGGCGAAATGGAAGACAGATTCGGTTGGGTGGAGAACAGCCACCACAGACAATGGAACATCCCTTGTCTGCTCAATCTGGAGACGCACATGCACAAACAAGGGATCTTGGGAACGTCAGTGAAGCAGACAGACGTACCCATCTCGGCCGGATAATATTTGAGAACCACAGGTTTGGACACGATAAAGAAGGAATCCACCTTGTTTATTAAAAGGTACTTTGCCTCTTCAAACTTTACCTTTTTTTTTGCGTTGGCAGTGAAATTAAAGCATTGAATATAAAAGCGTTTATTATTACAGTGCACTTATTCGATGTGCATGTACTAATATTTTATTACAGGGCGCCTTCGTTGTTTTCTGAAAGACATTTTTTGCTTTTCAGAGAACTTTGATTTTGGTTAGGCTTGTATGCCTTGCAGGAACGATAAGCCTCTTGTATGTAATCCCTTTCTGTTTTTTCCTGTGAATTGGTCATTGTTGCCATTTCACTGTAAAATAAAATTAGTCAAATTTATAAAATAGTTCTACAAATAAAAAAATTCGGAGTCAAATGACTCATTTTGTTGGTCGTCATTGGTCCGTGTACTGAGACACTTTTCAGCTAAACCGAGTCAATTGACTCAATCCCTACAGCTCATATACGTCAATCGACGCACCAAATGCAATTAGTGAGTATTATGACTCACCAAAATGAGTCAATTGACTAACTTATTGAGGACGTATTCCAAAATGAGTCCTTTGACTCAGTATTTTTTTTCTGCGTATATAAGACATCCTTTGACTATGTTAGTCAGTGTTGTATACTCGATTCGCGCTGTGATATAGGAGCTGGGGGAAAGGTTGGCGGGTCAGATCCATCATAAGGTGAAATAGGAAAAGAAGCATTTAATCTATTCTACGAAGTCGCTTGCTGACTTACAATTAGAACAGCGTATTGAAAGAAAAAGGGCCGAGTACAAAATTAATTCTGTTTACTTCCTTTTTGAAGTGATTTTTGTAGTTTTAATGACAATCGAATTTAGAATCATTCACAGTACAGCTTCACTGTAATAAAACCGGTTGTTTTTTAGGAACTAAACGCCCTCAGATTTATTCAGATATTCTTAACATTCTTCACGGTATCATCGTGGAGCCATATTGAAAGATTTTGGTGTAGACACGGTATGTTCATGCTGTATGGTCCTTCTACACTGGTTCCAAATATGTAAACTGACAAGTAATTTCCCGAATTCTCTAGACTAAAGACGTTTAATTTAGGCCGACTTATTACAAAGTTGTGTTTGTGTTTTTAGTGTTTAGACCAAGGTTTTCATTTCCAAATATTTTATCCAACGCAAAATATTGGGACATCTATGAGCGATGGACTATGATTAGTTGTTATGTAACGTATCCAATAGTAAGTAACTGAGGCCGGCCCCATATCACGTGTGGGCCACCGCGCGAAACACCATTGGTTACATATTCAGGAGTCAATAGCGCACCCTGCCTTATACAGGTAGTTATTTCACATTTTTAACGTACATTAAGTTTACCAGGTGAAGCTATGCTTACCAACCAAGCTTATCGTGACCTAGTAGAACCACATAGGTTAAGTGTTTTAATAACGTGCGGAGAGGTAGTCGTACTGCAATTATATTGTTGTTGTACGCCCCCTCACAAACAGCTCTAACCCGTAAAATAAGTACAGGTCGGTCCCTTATATCAGCGGCGAATCGGTATAGTCAAAATTGATACTTATAGGACTAATTAAGAAAATTGATTAACTGATTTTTTACAGTGGTGTAACCCCACACTCTAGGTTGCAACTTTTACTTGATCTTTCTTTTCCATATTCGTCAGGAGGCCATTTTAAAATTCAAGATGGAGGCCTAGACTAATTAGTACATCTAATGCCCATACCATTATCTCGTCGCACTGTTGAATTCTAGGAAGTGTATGTTAATGGTTCAATTTCAAGAATACTGGCTGTGTGCTGGCGCAGCGCCGGGTTAAAAATCTAAAAAAGGATGTGAAATTACGACATCACAAAGGGCTTAAAATCCCGTTTTTCTGAATTTTTAAACTATTAAGGCGGAGCCTTCCCCTGCACCCGGTAGGACGCCGCCCGACCCTGACGGAGTGGGCGGTGGGTATTTTATTCTAAAACCAGTACAAATTAGCGTTTATATTATTGTTGTCAATACATAAACGACCTTTCAACAAGATGCAAATAAATTCTTAATATTCCATGCAATTGTCAAAGGGAATTAGGGTGACTCTTGGACCGCAAGTATTTTAACATTCGGATGGATTTCCAATATCGCCATAGGAACTCTTCAGCATGTGTCTAAGCAACAATTTTAAATCAGGCATGCGTTGCTTGGCATAAATAACAAAGTTAATTAAACTATTATCTTGTGCTCCAAGTTGCACATAAAATCCAATATGAGCAATGGTGGGTGTATCTGGGTTATGGTTACTTGGATGAAAAATGGCAGAAAAAAACAGACCAAAAAGCACAGGACACCCAGAAAAGGATTATTCGTTATCTGAACTCGTGCTGGGATATCTGCTCTCTTCGCTGATCAAAAAAAGTCGCCGCACCGTAATTACGGGCTATCTTGTTTGTATTGGAACTATTTGGTGCATCCGAATTAGCATTCGTTGAATTGACATTAACGTTGTCTTGACTGCGAATGGTTGCAAGAACAGAATTTTCCTCCTCATTTTCGTGAATTGGTGTTCCTTCAAGTGAATGTACCATCCACAAGTAGCTAATAATATGGTTACAAGTGGGATGGCAATCCAATCACTTGAGCCCAAATTGAATCACACCATGCTTTTCATGATCATTCCAAGTCAGAACACTGTGAATTTTAGTGGTCATAGCCAACTGCACCATTTCCCACTCAGCAGCAAAAGGCTGTTCATTCCACCTTGTATCATCCATGTGTAGCCCGCAGAGACAAGCTTCCACGAGCCGAAAGATCTTCCCTGTACAAAGTCGGTTTAATCATGAGGAGCAGCCTTTGATTCCAATGGCTCCCACGTAATACATCTAGTCCCCGTGCAGGTAAGTATCATGTAGGCAGTTTATTGTGCCAAATCCAGTAGCTTTGGGTATGGCAGCCATCGTTCCACCAGACGCACGCAACCATATCCAAAAGAAACGAATTTGCTGAGATCAATTTACGGCTAAGTGATCCCACGGCGGGCATTGGTCGAGGTCTGGAGTTGACGTCGCAAGATCACTGCTGCAATGATCATGAGTTTTCCAATAAGTCCACACTTGCAATCAAAATAATAAGTACAGCCAGTAAGATTTTCTCCCAATAAGAAACATATACGAAGGACGTTAGCATTGGTGTTGTTTTTGGAGATGATAATTTTCATGTTGTGAAGAGAACAAAATATTGTTTCGTTCTAGGAGTGTATTTTCGCACTAAGTGCGGATTTTCTGTTACACGCATCGGGCATACTTCAGTGTACTATACATGTAAGCATTATACACGGATAGTGATATAGACATATAAAAAAGTGCTGATATTTGCGCTTTGCAAATTTGGATGCAACGGCTCATGGCACACGTGCAAGATAAGGAGTACTATATTAGATTCAACCCATCCGTGTCACCGGAGGAAAAGTTTTTGGACAGCGTCGATTAGTGGGAGAGGAGTGTAGAATATGTTGACCGAATCACCTGTTTCATGAAAAGAACTACGATCATCTGGCCTTTCCATGTTTACATAGAGAGTACCAAGACAATTTGTGTTCCGTTGTATCCAAACACGGCGCTCAAAAAGTCTTCCGTGATATTCAACTCACCTGTACAATGAATGCCATGAAGCAAATACGATTAGTCAGAAATGTTGAGAGTTTTAATGTTTGCTATAACAGCTTATAATGAGTTTACGTTTACTTGAATGGTTTTTTTTCAAAAAGCACAGAATTGATTTTCTCTGCGATCGGACTACATGCTTCAATGGATTGAGCGTGGAATTTTAATTTGCCTCCCTGCCCATCCCCTCATTCGATGCTAATACCTTCCAAAAGTACTAAGAGGTGACACGATGGGTTAACTACTTATAACATTATAGTAGATATTCCAACCCATCGTGTCACCAGATGAAAGTTTTGGACAGCGTCGATTAGGTGGGAGAGGAGCAAAAAGAACATATGTGGCCCGATTCCCCTGTTTCATGAAACAAAGTTAATCTGGCCTTTCAGGTTGAACACATTCTACCAGAGAGTGTTCCTTCCTCGGTATCCAAACGCAGACGCTCAAATCAGTATAGTCAGCTCACCTGTTACATTGAATACAAACGATTAGTCAAATGTTTTTGAGAGAACAAGTTTGTGTTTTGTGAGTTCATTTTTCCTGTAAATGCGCCTTACGGCTGACTTGAATGCTTTCATTGAGCATATAATTGAATCGGACTACGTGTTTCAATATAATAGATTTATAGAGTGGAATTTTTTAAATTTTCACACACTACACAGCCCCTCTTTCAATATTCATAACCTTCAGAAAAGTACTAGAGGTGACACTATGGTTGAATCTACTATATAGTAGTGCCAATACTTTATTTCGTTCGTTCGACGCGACCTAATTTCGTGTTTGGGTGAAATGTATACGTATATTGCTTGTAACGTATGTTTCGAACTATATCCATGGTATGAGTTTCAAGAGATTCGTGAGACTAAAATGTTTGCCGTAGATGATCATTAATTGAGAAATATTAAGATAATCAGCTAAAGGACTTTTTATGTTACTTGGGGGGGGATGAAATTTGTCATATGTAATTAGAAAAATTAGATATATTATTAAAGTGAAGCAATTTTGAAACTAAAATATGATCTAATGATCATTATATCCAAAATATGCTAAAACAAATTCTCACAGCGCAGATATAATCACAGCTTACTTATGTTTGTCACGCTTCCTGATACACGAGTCATTCGTGCCTTCATGCTGATCAGAACCTTTTGCATAATAATAGTTTGGGAGTCTTTTGAGAATTCTCACCCACATCTTTAGCTTCTGAGTGTTGCTTGTGGAATGGAATAATGTTTGCATCATGCACGCATCGTCGGCGCTCGTTCGTACCACTAATGAGTGAAAGATCTGGTGACCTTTCTAACCAAAGAGCTATACCCAAACCAAAGTTTGAAGTGCCTCCGGGTTTTTAAAAAAACTCATCAAGGTAGCAACTCTAACCCTAACATATCCTTAAATGGTACCTAAAACCCGTAACCACGTAAACTACCCCAAACCCCCTCCCCCCACCCCATCATGATCCTTATTCAGATGACAATGAATCTCTCGGAAGACAACCAGTCAGACTCATCCCGTCCATCAGTATTTAAGTCCAAGCAAAACCGACTTTCATAACGCAACACGACACTATCTAGTCCTTTACGCCATCAGGAAATTTTAGCCACAATTGGTATCGGTCTGAAAGGGGAAAAAAACGATCTTAACATTCGCCTCAGTACACTATCCCTACACAAAAATGCTGATACATTTCTAGATGGTAGCTATAACCAAGTACGGGACAATTAAGGATTACACAGGGGTCACAATTTTAAAATGATCCGGCCATGTTGAAAAGTGTGCCACATCATTTGTCCAACCATAAGGATTCCAAAAAGGTATAGTTTGTACTATCTACAACCAAAAGTTTCGGAGTTAAGGTTAAAAACAGCAAAAACAGGTCAAAAGGTTAAATTTTATCTGCACAGGGGTCAAATCTTAAAGTTGCGCCGATTTGGATGCAAAATGGTGCATATTTTTGGTGGAGGTTATAGGATTCAAATAAGGAATAGCTTTGAGTGTCCCAAATGCTTAGTTACCAAAGTAGGGGAAAAACAAGGTCACGCTTAATTGAATACAATGGATGTAGACCTTTGTTTCCCCCTACATTGGTAAGCATTTTAGACAGTCAAAACTATTCCTTATTTTAATCCTATGAGCTCCACCAATAATATGCACCATATTTTATCCAAATCAGAGCAACTTTGAAATTTGACCCCTGTACAACTGAAAATGACCCTTTTTGTTGATTTTTGCTGTTTTTAGCCTTTAACTTCAAAACTTTAGGCTGTAGTTAGTACAAACTATACCTTTTTGGAATCCTTATGATCAGACAAATAATGTGGTATACTTTTCAACATGATTGAAGCAATTTCAAAATGTTTCCCCTGTGTAAACCTTGGTTACCCCCTACCTGGCTATAGCTACCATTCAAGAAATGCTATCATGCATTTTTTGTAGGCCATGGTATACTAATGCTGCATAATAAGTGTCGTTTTGTCCCCTTTCAAGATACCGAAAATTTGCTCGGCTCATGGCTAATCCCAGTTATTGTTTAATTTTCTCCTACCGGGTGTCTCAAAAAAAAAGGAAACTCTCAAAGCGCACTATATTTCACGAAAAGAAAAGAGTAAACCATACAAAATAATACACATCTGAAAAGAACATTTCATTAGGTTTCCGACACTGAAAAATCGTTCCAAAAGGAGACATATTGACCGAGTTATGGCCGATTGAAAATTTGTACCACTTTTTTCATTTTATCCACGGATTGTTACTGTTTCAGTAGTCTTTAGGCAATACACATTCTCCAAGCTCATTCTTTTGTTTATGGGTTCTTTTGTTTTTGCGACAAAGATCAGTTCTGATATCAGTTTCAATTATTAGAAATTCCATTATCTTTCCTCATTCTTCTTTACTGCGCTGCCCCACTTGGGGAACTTGGCAGCCTCTTAGACGGATGCAGCTTGCGTTCTCTTTTCCATTTCAATAATCCACTTCTAATCATTCTTGTCCGTTGGATGCTTGCAAAAGCAGTGGTTATCCTTTTGCGAAGATCCCCAGGTTTGACTCCGCTAGATTTCGCCCTTGCGGAAACATTAAAGAGTGAAGTGTATGTACAGGAACCACCAGCAAACTTGCCAGAACTTCGCAATATAATAACCGCTGCCTTTGCAAGCATCCGATGGACACGAATGATTAGAAGTCGATTATTGAAATGGAAAAGAGAGTGCAAGCCTACATCTGTCTTCATGGTCTTAGAGGCAGCCAAATGGGGGGGGGGGCAGAGCAGCGCAGTAAAGAAGAATGAGGCAAGATCTTGGAATTTCTAATAATTTAAACTAACCTTTTCAATATCAGAACTGATCTTTGTCGCCAAAACTAAAGAAACCATAAACGAACGAATGTGCTTGGAGAAGGTGTATTGTCTAAAGACACCTCAGACAGTAACAATCCGTTGATAAAATGAAAAAGTGGTACAAATTTTCAATCGACCATAACTCGGTCAATATGTGTCCTTTTGGATAGATTTTTTCGGTGTCGGAAACCTAATGAAATGCACTTTTCAGATGTGTATTAATTTGTATGGTTTACTCTTTTCTTTCTGTGAAATAGAGGGCGCTTTGAGGGTTTTCTTTTTTTTAGACACCCACTACAATGATAGGCGATTACATGGTGTAGGGGTATAGACGAAGGCGACGATTATGACGATGACGTCGACGACGATGATGATTATTATTATTATGGGGGATAGAACGAGTGCTGATATAATTGTGCGCTAAGGTCAGTTGCCGGCCTAGGTGAAGCGAAATGATTGTGACGATTTCCTGATGAAAGTGTTATCAATAATAGACAACAGCGCTGTGATCTTAATGAAATTGCGCTCTTTTAGTCGCAGACATATGGTCCAAGTTATGAGTATGTACACAATTTTTTTTGCTGAAAATGATAGTATTAGGGTGTGTAGAATAAGAATCTGCCGGGTGCCACCTGGGCATCATTGAGCATTTTGAGAAATCCAAGATGGCGTCGCCATAAATGATAATTATCTATATACTATAGGACTCAATGAACAAGTGCTTGTAACATTAAGTCACACTCCAAATTCAAAATAAAAGCCAAATCTAATAATTTTAAAATATGCCCTATAATAGCAAATACCTGCTATCAAAAATAAACATGAAGTACTTAGATTATGTTGTTCGACACAACAAATGTATTTCTGATACTTTTAAAGTTGTAACATGACGTCAATCAATATGGCAGCCAAAAACGTGAATATCTTCAAAAAATACTTGACACAATTTCTAAATATTGCCTGCAAGTACAAATTATTGTGTCAATGAAACAATTAGAAATGTACCTATGATCATAACCAAGTGATGCAGGTAATTCCGATAAATAAAAATGGGTCAAATTATAAATTGAGTGTAATATATGTGAAAAAAATGTAATTCCTATGGTATTTTGACAACTTTGCACCATATTAGTTTTATTTCGATTTTGGCGTATTTAAAACAAATTGAAATGT
>JAMKCH010054879.1:0-108340 GCA_023653785.1 Ophioderma brevispina | reverse complement strand
TGTTGGTACAGTGGATTAATTGAATTCATCATTATGTAAATTATCTCATTACTATTAATGCAGAAATCCGGACGAAAAACCATACAGTAGCAGAAGCATCATAGCCTACCATACTACCAAAGTTAAAAGTAGGAATGTTGCGTTCATTGGTGGCCCTGGTGTTGGAGCGGATTAATGACATTTTGATCCTCACATGTAGACATCCTCACATCCATCTATCAAACAACACACTACACATAGTAACCAGAAATGTATGATTGTATGGGAGACATTGAAGTGACCTCAAACTAAAATAGAAATTATTCTGTAATAATATTATAGCCTCGTCTCCTGACCTATCTCCAAAGATTTGAGATTGTGCGGCATCTGACCCGTTAGCTTAGGTACAGGGTGAGTAAAAAAAACAACTTGACCCTGATTGGGTCCCTCTGCACCATTTTGAATTTTTAAGGTGATAAATATCTAACATATGTGACCCACCACATCAAAAGTTGTCAGAACGTTCACAAACCGTTATAGGTCCGCTACGCGTCTTCCGTATTTAATAAAACGTTTACTCAAAAACGTTTTTATTAGGTCCGCTACGCTCGTCTTTAATAAACGCTCACAAAACGTTTTTATTAGGTCCGCTACGTTGGCCTTCGTCGTTAATAAACGTTAAACTGTTTCAGACGCGAAGTTTTGAATAAACATTTGCAGCAATGAAGCAAGTTCTATTGACGTCCAAAAAATTTTACAAAACGATTTTTTTACCAAGACGTATCTAAAAAGCGTAGTTCATTATCTTTAATTGCTCCAAAGATAATTCTAATCGGTTAAATGTAGGCCGTGCTACAGTCGTTTGAATATCAAGTAGTCAGCTTCTCCCCATCTATACACGATTCCCCGGCTTTGAATGCCACAATGGTGCAACTTAGCAAATGATCCCTAAAATGATAATAATAAGGTTTACGTTCTATGCTCATATCAAATAAAAATGGTATCGTACAGGTGTAAAAGCCAGTGATAATGGCAAGTTTTATTTGAAAAAACTGAATTTTAAGATGTGGCAATTGTTTGGTAGAACACTACTTTAAAATCCTAAAAGTTTATCCACCGATTGTCTGTTCCTTCATTATGGATGATCTAGTCATTCCTCCAGAAACTGATACATGGGTTCCAGTACTTTATTTTTCAAATGATTGTTAGAGTGTATGAGGAAGTACACAAACGACACAACGAGGGCATCATCTGCGTGTGTTTCTACTGGGCATAGGGGCATCACCCACTATTATGTGAGCGTTATTTTCGGAAAATACCTGTTTCGTCCCACCGCAATCGGCAGGTTCTACTGATAGCGAATCCGGATTATCGGCCGTGTGCGGAATTTTGTGTCCGTCAAGGTATTTTGTCAGGTATTTTAGGGACATTCAGTATGCGATTCATTATACTGTGTCCAAGTGACATTTGGACGTCTGCCATGACGAGATTCGTACAAAATGTACAATTTTCACGTCCAGGAGGTAATTTTAGTACACAAATGCTTACTTTTAAATTCGTGTATGGACCTCCGCGCGAACTGTTATGAAGGTCAATTTGATTACTACTTCCGGTTTGATCAAGCCTTTCCTTCTGCTCGCTCAATTCCGTCTACACTGAAATATTTGCGCGGCAGTTTCTACCTGCAGTCGTGACCCGGTATTCATGATCGTCATCCACCTCAGAAGTGGATGACGCTTACGGCAAAAAGGTAAAGAGTTGACGGAAATTTCGTGACCGGTCGTGTTCACTGGAGGCGCTTACGCTCATGAGCGCTTTTTCGGTATTTACCTAAAATCAACTGCTCATTAGAAACACTCAGAAGATAGGTTGTGACTGAATTTTGAGGTTAAATGTGTCACATTTATTCCTATTTCAATAAATTGGCTCGACTTTTTTTTCTGGATACTGAATTTTCATTCGCTGAACCCGTTCATTTGATGTGAATCCGTGGACAAAGTGTAAAACCGAATACTTGATTCAAACTACTGTAGCTCGATCGGTCTATATATACGATGTGCATGATCTTTGCAGCAATTACAGGTAATGAACTCACTTTCAATTGATAACCACATACGTTAGATATGACTTACTAAAAATCAAAATGGCTGCCACATCATGGTCAATTTTTTTTACTCCCCCTGTATATGTCTAATCTCACGTGCGAATTGGGATCTTCTCTGCAAGAATTCCTGGATCTAGTGACGGTCACAATTTACACATGGTGAGCATAGGGGCATTGCTCATAACATAAACACACCCACCCTCACAAGCAACTTAATGGGACACGATGACGATGAAAAATATTCCAACATATGAATGGACCCTTACCTAACTCACTTCCACAAATTGGAACCAATTTGGATGTTCACATTCTGTAAAAACAGTAAAAACACAAGAGTTCGTGGCAGTTCGTGGCAAATCCTGCTGCGGAAAATCAAGGTGTTGACATCCTTGCCAGAATTTATAGTGTATCTACCATGTTCTTGACACAATTCAAAAACATTCAGACCGGGATTCAGACATTGTACTTCAGGCTTGTAGTAAAATATTGAAATTCGAAATTGGATAGCCTGGATTAGCACATATACCATAAGAATGGTCTGTGGGCCGCGGGGGTGGGGGGTACTCGACCCCAAATTGGGTACGGGTGGGCGTTCCGCCGAGTAAAAAAAAATCGACCATGTTTATAGTGACAAATTGTTTCAAAATATATCCATTTCTATAGTTGCACCCCCGAAATTTCGACCCTTCTATAGTTGGCTTTAAATTTCCGAACCATTTTCATTGTGATTTTTTGGAAAAATCAGGAAAATTGACCCTTTTCATAGTAAATGCGACAAAAATGAAATGGACTCCTTTATATAGAGCAATGACCTCAAAAATAACCCATCAATATAGTAACATGGTGGAAAAACGACCCATTGTTAATTAAGGGTTGAACATTTTTGACCCATACGTCGGCGCAATGTCCCTCCCTTTTCCACTGGTACCCCCCGGGTCTGTGAGCTGATGACTGCATAGCTTTTCAACTTCGATAATTATGGCAGTATGTCAGCATCCTTGTTTGAGAAGGAAACTTACAAAGAAAATAATACTAGTTACTTTCCTTTTTACAAAATGTAAACACCCAAATTGTTTTCAATTGTGGAAGTGTATTTCAGTAAGGGTTCATTCATTAAAGGTGCGTGTTCCGATCGTCTTTGGGACGCCCTGATTTACCAGAAGTAGTATCGATTTTGATATCAGATTAAAGGCCGTATTTTTCCATTGTCGTCCTGAAATTTGACCCCCAAATCCATTTAATTCCCAATGAATATTACTAGGGACGAATTCAATACTCAACTGTCGGGCGTTTTCCCGTTCTGGCCCGGTTCCGACGCGGTTCAATTAATCATTGAGTTTGCTGACTTACTTAATCGGATTAATGGATTCAGGATTAAACTGCACGCCTGGAACTGTGAGCAGAACCGAAAAATGCCCGCCGGTTGCTTCATTGATTTGGTTCTCTCAACCATAAAAAAAATGCAGTTTAAATGGGTTAACCATAAATATTAGCACAGTAATGAAATGGGCTTTTACAAATCATTATTGCTTCTACATCAAAACCGCAAGTTTGTTTCCCATGGTACTCGATGGGGTGCAGTGTCAAGTGCCCAGACTGTAGACACACAATAGACATCAGTCGGAATAATTTTTTTCCTGCCATTGTGTCTTTAAGGTTATTCGAACAGTCAGTCAACTATAAGCACAAGGTGCAAAATTACATACGTTCCGTTGATTAACAGACCTTTTGACTACCATAGCCATAAGCACAAAGAAAAAGGTAGTTTTGGGTATCTTGAACATGGCAGTTGTCAAGCCTCCAAAGTAAACTGTCAATGAACAAAGAGAATCGATGCCGTCAACGTTCCACTGTGGATCCTTACAAACTACTCGTCACGACTCTTGACAACGTTTTCGTGCACCAACCCCACTGAACTCGAGTAGAAAACAGTGTTGTCTCCCTTGTAATGATTGTTCCTCGGTATACATCGGTAAAGCAGTAGGAAGCTGACACTTACCTGAAAGAGCACAAGCTCCAAGTGCTAATTAACGGTATTGCTCACGCTACGGTGTGGTCACAAAATCGGATGTGTCGGACAGTGTTCGAAATGCGTGAAAAAGACCAATAGGAAGTATTACTAGAAATGTTGGGTCTCGAAATTATTCGGGATAAAATTCTCTCGGTGATTGTAGTTAAAGTTTCAATTCCGTGTTGTTTCTGGTATATTATTCACACCTGCACGTATGGAAATGACATTATTTACAAGGCTCAAACATTTGTAAATGAAAGCTGCCCTATCACCTCAAGAATTACGTTTTGACCTTTTGATCAGAGAGAAAATAAGCGGTGCTTAGAACAAAGTCTACGGAAGGATTAAAGGTTTGAGCAATACATCAATATATGGATGCGTTGTCATGTGATACCTCAAACGAAAGGTCCTCAGTTAGTACATTATTATGTTCATCAACAAAAGGAACTTTAGCTCTTTTAAACTAGGGGGTGATATGAAATGAAAACTTTTCTAGACAATGTAGTCATACAAGCAGCAGTGCTTTGAACGCACTGATTACACCCAGGATTACGATCCTGGTTTGATGGAAAATGCCTGAAACTCATCTATTGATAACACGTGGAAGCAGACACTTTAGATAGCTGCAGACGAAATCAAATAGTATAGATTGGGATTTTTCATCGATAAGTTGAGAAAAATATCTCGCACCATTGACAGATTTTGGAAATAACTCAATGACCAATACTTGTATTTGGCTCCTGTTAAATTGGCTCTTAAAAGTGACGACATACAGCTGCATATCATTAGCATAACATTGGATTGTAAACCCATGCTTAACAATCTTAATAGACTGGGTACATGTAATAAAAACTAGTAAACACGGTGGCCCAAAGAACTGAACCTGGGGAACAAAACATTCAAAGTAGAATGGACTGAAGAAGGTGCAATCAGCAATGCGCACATACTTTTGTCTGTCTTTCTCGTGGAAACGACTTGCAATTGGAAAAGGTTGCCCTCACCTAAAATTTATTAAGAACTTTATAATTATTTTAAAAAAATCTGTGGCACTTTTTAGTAAACCTAACCAAAATTGTTTTTACACGAATTTCTGTTTTTGCACCATTTTAACCATCAAACTGTGTTCTCTATGTACCACCAAAGGTTAACCACGGAAGACCTTTTCATGAGCTGTATTTTGCCGATTTAACACAGCTATTTGACCATTTAAAGTCACACAAAATTCTTGACGCAAAACTAATATTGACAAATTGGTTTCCAAAATTAACTAAACGTATGGGGCCTGCTCTAGGCGCATTCGTAAACATCCTCCTCAAACATACCCTTATCTTACTTTTTAAATCACTTATTGTCCACCTCACTTTGATTAGTAAATGTAGTATGGGGGATTGCATGCAAGACTAATCTGACCAGCCTTGAACAACTGACTTCAAAATGCAGCAGCTGGTAACATCATTCTTGGCCTTCCCGGAGGGTATCCCACGGATCTCTGCTTAATAATCTTGGGTGGCTGACGCTGCATGATCTGCGTTCTTTACATCTTTATGTCATGGTCTATAAAAGTCTTAAAAGTCTTACACACAACAGTCTCCCATCAAACCTGGTGTATATTTTAATCTGTTCATAAGAAATCCTACCCATGTGACTCAGGGCAAGTACTCGGGTACCCTGTTCCTCCGTATGCAAAATGATCGGATAAGCGTAAATTTTACTTTGAGAGGGGCTTTGTCATTCTATGCACTCTTCAGTATCAAGCCAAAAATCCTCTTCCATTCCAACCAATGTTTACAAAAGGCTTTCAAGTATTTTTTTGTCCGCATATACCTTGTGTGGCTTATTATATACGTGGCATTTTGTCTTTCCTTAAGCTCCATAAACAGGGGGGGGGGGGGTGGTTTTGTTAGGGTTTGTATGTTCGTGTGAATGTGTGTTCCAGTTTGGTGTTTGTGACAGAGAATGAGCGTGTTGAGGGAGTGAGTGAGTGTATGGGTGGTGTTAGTGTGTGTGGTGTGTGACGTGAGTGCAGTTCGTGAGTGATGCGTGCGTGTGTGCGTGCGTGTACGCGTCTTGCGTTGCGTGCGTGAGTGGGTGGGTGGGTGGGTGGTGTGTTGCGTGCGGGCATTGCGTGCAGTGCTGCTTGCGTGCGTGCGTGGTGGGTGGGCTGGGTGGGTGGGTGATGGGTGGGTGAGTGAGTGAGTGTGTGAAAGAGTGTGTGGTGTTCAAATCCCCATAGAAAGGATTATGTGTGAATTAATCCACTAAAAACCGAGGAAATTTGACGAAAACGAGGAATACGAGGATAAAAAGCGAGTTCCTCTATAGTAGGGGATCCTCTCTCTGCCTGTAATGTGTAAAAACGTAGGAATTAAACTATTCCGGTGTGAAGGGGGGTAATTTTTTTAACCTCTCTCGTTATTAACCCCACAAATTTCCCAAGTGTGACACCCCTCCACTTGTATGGGCTTTCATGTCTGTGGTGTGTGTGAGAATGTGTGGTGAGAGTGTGTGTGGTCCGGGTCGGGTTTTTGATTTTTAAGGTTTGACCTTAAATTTAGGTTTTAACTAAATTTTTAAATCAGATGTATTTTTTAATTTTAAATGCTTGATGTGCAATATCCGCCCCCCCCAGCGGGGGCTTGTTTTGAAAGTTTTTTATAAGCATCATTTAATATGATATTGTTTTTACTTATGTGGTGTGTTATATTCTTGTACTGTAGACTTTGGATGTATTTATGTGACCCCCCATGGGCACCCCGAAAAACAGTGTTAGCAACTGAAGGGGTTTCCCCAGGCAAAAGAAGAACTAATAAATAATAAATCAATAAATAAATGGTGTAACGGCGGCGGGAATTTTAGCACATTTCACGCCGTCGTGCGCAAAAGGGCGCACCATCGCGCCGCGCGTGGGGGGTGATTTTTGCTGGCGTAATGAAACGTGCGCGTGTTTAATGTAACTTTTTGCGCGAACGCATCTTGGAAAACGAAAAATAATATTTGAAAATGTGAACAAAGCGCTAATTTAGACCCAGATGAAATTTCAATTTCTTCTAATGTTCTGGAGTTGAGGCAATATGTTTTGATTCAATAGTGCATAAAAAGATGTATTTTCATCACTGCACAACATACTCAATTTTGAATTTCAAAGATAAAGTTAGTTGAGAAAGAGACAGCTTGACAATGGCGTGAAAAGTCACTTTTTTACTAAACACGGAATTTTCCTCCTCAATGTTTCAATTTGTTCCGCAAAATTTGGCAAAATTTTCAGACAAGATAACTCGAAAAATACCGCAAGGGAAGGTAAGGTTTAACTTCTACGATAGCAATCGGTCTTCTCTAGGACGGTTTTTCTCATTTTTCATTTTTTTCGATTTCTAACTAAAGATGTTCTCCAATATATACTCAAATTGGAAAAGAAAAAGTAAACATCACCTTTTTTGACATGTTTCCTTATATTTCGAAAAAGCAAGCTCTATTTTTAAAACCAAAATGAAAAAACCAGTCCTATAGACAAATTTTGTCTTGTTTACAAAATAACATAAGAAATCATAGAAAATTCAAATTGTCTTTTGTTATGCTGTCTGAAAGTTTGGTGTGCCAAATCGGTTTTTTTCAGTGATTTTTCTGAAAATATGGAAAGTTGTACATTAATCTGATAGCCATCATCCGGGTTTCATCGTCCAATTTCTTGCTAGAAATGTATATCTTTACATACAATATCCGAATATTGCAAAGTTACAAACCAAAATAGCAACTCGGAAACTCCAAGGTTCACCTGCCCTTAACGCGCAGACCAATCATGTCAGATAGTCAGAAAGCCTGCTAGCGTTCAACATACAAATGCCAAATGTCCAAATGTCAAATCACGAGATTAAGGACGGTTCGATGTTAAATACGTCATCCAGGCACAGTTTTAATAAATATGTTGTTTTCAACACCCATGAGTGCATTTTCGATGCCATGATCAGACCTGTATGCCGATTGAAATTCATTGAAAGCACCATAAGTCATTAATGGTTGCATTAAGTTGGGAGATACAAGGCGTTCTTTCCGATTGAAATTCACCATTGGCCACAGGGTGACAAATCGTAGTTAGGTATGGTAAAACAGACAAAGGCCGTCGATGCCCTCCTTTGACAAGTGATGTAGCCAATGGGAATCATGCTCAGGGTTTCACTGGATCGGTTTGCGTAACAGACACTTTCATTGGGAAGCAGTCGGGGCAACAATTTCAAAGTGTCTTAAATGCTCACTTACCGAAGTAAGGGGACGGAAATAAGGTCAAGCCCCATTGAATGCAAATGGATGTTGCCACCTTTGGTGCCCACTATATTGCGGAACTAAGCATTTAAGAAGACAAAACTTTTCCTTATTTTTATCCTATGAGCTCATCTATCATTTGGCACCCGTTTTTTATCTAAATCGGAGTACAGAGTAAGTTTAAGTAAGTTAGTAAGTTTAAGATGTTGAACCCCTGTTTCAACTGAAAATTACCCTTTTATTGATTTTTGCTGTTTTTAGCCTATAACTCCAAAATTTCGAGACCCCCGCACGATAGTACAAAAACTATACTTTTGCGTCCTCTGAATAAACTATTAACTTGGTATCTTTTTCAAATGACTGATCAATTTCAAAATTTGACCACCTGTTATTGACCTTTGATCCCAAAAAAACCAATTTCCCACCCCTACGATTAACTCACTTTTTTTGGTAATATGGTGACACCTTTACCTACCAAAATCAGTTGAAATCAGCCTTCTTTAAAAAATTTTCACAGATTTGCTAAAAATATGTTTAGTTTTGGGTTAATAATTGGCATTTTTCAGGTTTTTAAAATTACTGCTCTCACTGTGATGCTTCTAAAGTAACCCACTCCCATTTGCTACCTACCCAGCACTTGAGTTTCTCACATGGTCATCAACTTAAATCAACTCTAAATTGCTAGGTGATTTACATCTCACCACTTGAGCATCTTATTTACTTATTATGTGTCATAATGTACACCTTTACCATTAGTGCTTTAACTTTTCTTTCAATCTTTCTTGCATGTTAATGAATTTCTTGCTTGCATATTTGCCTTGTATCATATTATATGTACTTCATTCCATCTCTTCATATACCGGTCCGATATTACTTTTACTTCAACATTTATATAGAAAAAATGATATGGTATAGGACCCGCTTTTTGAGAGATGGCAGACAGTGTTATAACCGGTATTTAAAAGTCGGGCCCGAGAATTGCCAAATTGCCGACAAAAGTTCTGTTCTCTTTTGAAAAACTGGCTTCAGAATTGGGTATTTTTTAATCTTTCCCTGGAGATGGCCAGCGCACACAAGTGTTGAAAAAAAAAACCCATATGCGCTTGGCCGGATTCGAACCGGCGACCTCCGTATTACTAGTGACGGCGCTCTAACCACTGAGCCACAAGACTGGGTTGGCAGAGGAGCGATAGATATTATCTATAGGTGTTAGGTTCGAAATTGGCTTCAGAATTGCTGATTCGTATTCGGACAATCACAAAATCAACATTCAACGTCCACGTGTACATGTTCTTTTTTCAGCTGTTTCAAACGGTGTAACTCTGGGATCAATAATGTTTTATTTCAAACTCATTTCAATATTTCTGAGTTTTGTTCTTGATACATAAGAAAATTAACATCTTAAATGCCTACAATACCAATAGCAACTTAGCAATTGCCTCGTATCAATTTCACCAGAAAAGGCAAACCAAGGCAAATTGTCACCCAGACTATTTTATTTAGTGTGGGACTGTTTATACTACTTCACGGTTTCCAACTAACCAATGGTCTACATTATTCGTTTTATTACATGGCTGTTTTCACTGTTTCCGCTCCAGGTTGCTTCAGCACAATGGTAACATTTCCCTCCTCAAAGTCGCAACAAAATTTATTAAATACGTGCCCCTATCACAAGAAAGACCATTTTCAGTATGTTTTTTGTCCGTACGTGAACAAGGTGACAATAAAATCAGGACGAGAGCGACCTTACTTAATTACAAATGAAATTACTTTTCTAAATTTGTAATACTAATTTAACGCAAGTATAGGGAGTATAGGAATAAGAAAGTTGGCATTTAGCATCAGTACAATAAGAACAGAAGCTGACATCAATGTCATTTCAAGTTAAAGTTCAAGTTCAATTTATTCAGCAAATGGACAAGAAAAAATACAGGATGAAACATATATAATATAACATGTGCTAGGACTACCGACAGACAACCCTGGAGGGCTTATTTGCGTCGGTAGCCGTTGTTAACTAAATAATAATAATATGTACAAGAAAAGTTTGATCAATCATATATAATAAGTACTATATGCATCGATAGGGGCAAAAATTGCACTACAACCCCCGCACCCGCCACGCAACACGATTCACGAACTATCATTCATCAATAGAAAGTGCACGTGATATGGCGGTTAGCGAAGAGTAGAATGCAACCATGCCCGATCAAGAAATGAACAAGATAATTAGTTTTGAGGGCGATGGACCTAAAATCTAATACAGAGAAAATTGTGAGATATAAGTAAGTATTGATTAAACAAAAATAAGGACAAACATCAAAAGAAAAAAAGTGGAAGAACGAAAAGAATGGGATATGAATCTGATACTACGCAGCGTAATAGGCCTAAAATAATACGAAATTCGAGTTTTGTATTTTAACGGACATTATTATAGCAACTTTGGCATCTGCAAGGTTAAAAGAATCTTAATAATTTCCATCAATATAGCGACGGATTTACGCATAGATGCTTGAATCTCACCATAACTCCACGCCCCATTTTCTATACCCACATTTAACATAAGTTTAAATTTGCCATTACTTCTTTGATCCATTTTTGATCCACAAAAGTAATTTTTAACGTGATTGTTTTTATATTTTAAAAATATTGAATTGAACGACAGGTATAAATTTTTCATGTATCAAATAAAATATTTGGATTAAAAACAATATTGAATTATTATATTAATTTTTAATCAATATTTTGAATGACATAATATATCTGGCATAATAGTTTAAATGTATTTCAATGCATCCTTACGACGCTTTATTCTCCGATTCTTTTCACATTAGTGCTATCATCTTGCAGTTACTTGTCCATTGTTCCCTTATTCCTGTGGCATCCCGTGGCACTTTCAAGTAGCCTATGACCCTGTCATACTACTCTGGTTTCTTAACGCTAGGACATGAAAAGTCACGTCGTTGCGAGAAAAGGCTCAAGGGATTTTCTTCTTAGAAGCTCTAATTGTCGAATATATTTCATCAAATACCTATGAATTTTATTATATAGAGCATTATTAAAAAATCCGAAAATGTTTAATTTATAAAGAGTGGTATTTTGTAGGGTTAATGCCGAACTCTATTGCCAAATCACCATTGATTGCTGGGGCGTATTCAAGAGGCGCCATGGACAAAACTGTAGCCATATACGCTTTTTGAATCTGAAACCAAGATAAGCTTATTCTCACATGGTGATGATGGGTTTACATACGGTGCGGAAAAGATCCGAAAACGACCATTTCTCTCTTCTACAGGCCTAGTACTTGTGGAACTGTATTTTGTGAAAATTCATATACAATCTTGCAACCGCAGGTTTTTCTAAATCAAATTTGTAGGAGATTTCAAAAAATCATGGTTGTCATTTTGTGAAAATGTGGTTCTTGGATGATTTAGGGGGGCAAATTTTACACTGGTTTATACATGGGTGCAAAAATATAAAAGGGGGCACAATGTGTTTTTTAAATGTAACCATCATGTTCATTACCTTTCAAGATTACATAAAGGTATAGTTTTGCCCTACCTGGTGTTTAGAGTCCAAGAGTTTACAAGGTAAAACTGGGTTCAAGTCCCACTGGGGGTAAAATTACAATTCATCGATTTGTTCTAAAAAATGGGCCAATTGTTCGTCTAAACTGTCATAAGCCAAAAATATAAAGGTCGCGGTGTCCAATGACGTTTGGATAATAATTAAGAGGGCAAATATGGCCGTGGTCACAGGGTCTATGGGAGACCCCTCTAAAAGTCTCACTTTGAAAGGTGAAACACAGAATCTATAATACATTTTTCATTATTTATATGACCCAATGAACGATTTAAACCGTTTTCAACAAAATCGTACCATTCTAAAATAATGACCTTGAACTTCTTGAGCCTATTGTACTAAAACAATAGGTCGTAAATATGGCAAACAATACCTTTTTAGCACCTTTATGAGCAGCCGAACAGACTGGTATAATTTAAAACAATTTAACACTTTTATTGTTTACCCCTGTACAAATTTTGTGCCCCCTTATAAAACTCCAGAACAACATTTTAAAAATGACACCCATGATTTTTCAGATTCCCATAAATGCTGTATTGGAAAACATTGGTGTCAAATTGTATATGAAAAAAACTAAACAAAACATCCATTACATTTCCCCTGTACTATCCACATGTGTAAAAACAAGCCTTCTCGCCAATGGTCATGCACACAGTGGTGTGTGTGGGTAATCCTAATCCATAGCCATGTAATTGATCAGTGTATTGATGGATGCACTGGTGAAGTGGGAATCATTTTACATACGATCAAACTTATGATCATGTCACAATGGTTTTGTTGGGGGAGCAAAAGGCGAAGGGAGGACCCGTTTACAGTGGACACTAAAAAACAAAAAATGGACACTCTGTTTTTGTGGTTGAATGAGACCAGTAAATGGTTTGCACAGTCTATGTGGACGCTCACTAAAAGATTTCCTTCTAAAATTTATATACGTACTGCGAAAAGTCAAACAGACAGTTCAACTATTATATTTTTCTGTTATGGTATTACAAGACAACAATTTGTGATAAGTTTCAAGAAGAATTTCGGAGCAATATAGGATGACATTGTACGACTTACTAGCCGCCCGCCACTAATTACTGAAAGTTAAGACCGGAGTTAAGCCACCGCCATACTTATTGTATCCGTTAGGAGTCTAATTAGAAGTTAGTGCAAACCATTGGAATATTTTGCATTTTTACCGCTGTGTAAACCTTGCTCGTGTGTTTACAGGTCCCCACTCTGGATCTTTTTTTGCCTTGATCATCTGTGAACCAATTGTTTCTCAATTTTTAACGTAAGATCTTGTCCTGGACTATACTATAAATTTATGTAAGAGGACTGCTTCAAAAACCACTTAAATCTGGTTCGCCTTTTCCCTTCGGTTATTCGTGATTTGGAGTGGTTTTCTATTGTTCTAAACATGAAACACGGCCCACCAACCGCCACGAACCAGCAGCCAGCCAAGAGGATGTGTAGGACGCCGCACTAGGCACTGATATTGGTATCATTCCTGAAATTCACGATATACCGCGAGTTTTAAATACGCTCTTGTGTTTGAATTTTCAATATCATAATCGAAAATGAAACTTTCAATTAAAGTTTCATTTCATTGGGAGTTTTTGATTTGATATAACAGTTTTTTTATCCTTCCCCCTTCAAGTAAGTGTGACTCTCTTCATACTTGTTGTCCGACTAAGTCAAACCTACCATCTAACCCCCACTGACACCGATGAACAAAAATCTACAGCAGAGTTTCTTACATTATCAGTATATAAGAGAACCATTAATGAACGCTGCTGGTATCAGTATCGTCCCTATTACCCAATTAAATGATAATCGGGTCAGATTATGGAAGAGATTCATTTGTGGAGACGTTTCCTCAATATACATGTCATCGACGGTATCTTTTAAGGATTATTGGGACATTCAAGTCATATTTTATAACTAGTTAAAATGATTCCAGGTTGTGTCTTTAGACTCATTTGACATACACGATTTTCAGAATTAAAATACGAAAATCATTGAACCAAGATGCTCAAGCCAAGGGTCAGATTTAGAAGATTAAATACTGACGACGTACAAAGTACATTTAACCAGATCTCTGCGGTGTGTTTTTGAAAAATTGCAACCAGAAAGGTGATCAAAAGCCTTGAGGCTTTTTGGGTGTCTGCAGATATCAGAATACTGTCCTGCTATCCATTCTGATGGAATATCATATAGAAATACTGTTAGGGGCAGCTTCAAAACTCTAGCGTTTCAATACAGCACCTCGGATATAGCCCAGTATTGATAGGGCTATTGCAATATCATATGGCTTCTACCATCGAAACCGCAATTTGTTACTTGATGGAACGTATATGCAAGTGCCTCCTATATCAATAGAGAACACAATAGGCATAAATCGGGAACAAGCACTTTAATATTATTGGATAATATGATGGCGCGCCCCTAGACTCAAAACTAGCCACGTATTTGCTTATAATATCTTAGTGTCGTAGTAAGGATACGCCATTTTTTTACAGGACATGGCGAGCCTCTGAGCCCAACATCGCCAATCTATTCGCATTTCTGCACACATAACGACTGATTGTAGTTAGATCGAGTTGGTTTCTGTAGTAACTATGCGCATTTTTCTTGCGTCCTCTTTATGATTACTAGAAAATTAAACATAATATTAATATAATTAAACATGGCATAATTAACCAATTGAAACATTTTAAAGAGGATATTCTGCAAAGTTCTGGAGAAGTAACCTCGATCTAGTACTAACATCTCTATGGATGCAAATATTGTACGAACTCATAATTTTGTACGAATGTAAAATGTAGAATTGACTAAATTGAAAAGTTGAAGTTCAATTGGAACCCAAACTTGAACCATAGGTGAAACATAGGATCCTTCATCTGTAATGAGGTCAAAAGTCACATTCCAAGGTCCAAGGTCATGTGAGGTCAAGTTGTAAGCTAGCTGAAAATTAAAGACCTAACTTGAAAAGTTGAAGTTCAATTGGAAGCCAACTTGAATCATAGGTGCAACATTGGATCCCTCATTTGTTATGAGGTCCAAGTCACATTCCAAGGTTAAAAGTCAAATAGACCTATCATGGAAACCGCGGGCGGCGAGCACATGGCGTCGCGAGGACCGATGTATTTTTTCATATATGGCGAACATTTGCCTGATATAATTATTCCTATCGGCGAAGACTCCAAAATGACAGCATTGCAACTTATTATAAATCCACGGTTAGTAATCCATGGAATTTTTTTTCAGTCCGTAGATAACTTGGTCGCATCATTCAAGACGAATGGGGTTGTCGGGCATCGACAAGACGATGGGGGTTGCTCCCGCAATACCATACTCAAATGATTACCACCTCAAGTCCGTCTATCGCAATGTCCCACCTTTTAGGACCATAAACTGGATTCCTCTTGATTCCAAAACTGATGCTCTTTTTTCGGCTTGAAGTCGACAGCGGAGAAATAGTTTGCACATGCAGCTCATGTCGTTGATCCTGCACTATATATACTCGCACTGATCTTTTTTATAATAAAACTGGAGATTTCCCATAAAAAGGGGGCAGCAAGTAGGGTAAAACAAGGTCACATGCCAAGGTTACAAGTCAAATGAGACCTATCATTGCAACCCGACGCAGGCGACACATGCGGTCGCGAGGACCGATGTATTTTTCATATCATGCGCACATTTGCCTGATATAATTATTCCATTCAGCGAAAGACGTCCAAATGACAGCATGCAAAGGTGGGCATTATAATCCCACGTAATAATCCCTGGGAATTTTTTCAGTCCTGTAGATAACTTGGTCCACAGTTCAAGACGATGGGGTTGTCCCTCGACAAGAACGATGGGGTTGTCCCTCATAACAATAATCAAAGTATTACCACTAAGTCTGTCTATCGCAAGTGTCCACCTTTAGGACCAACGGATTCTCTTTGATTCCAAAAACTGATGCTTTTTTTCGGCTTGAAATCGACGCGGGAGAAATAGTTTCTACTGCAGCTCCTGTCAGTTGATCCTTGCACTATATACTGCGACTGATCTACTATACTGAGATCCACAACTAAACTACGGGCCTTTTCACCCACCAAAGAAGATCTTTTCTATTTTTCTGTAGTTTGACTTTTCTAAATATTTAATAACAGCATATCATGCATAAACTAGCCTAAATATGTCCAATGGATCACACGCAAGCATATCGGATTATGTTCATTATGACAAGCAAATGGGAGAGCACCTATGTTGCAATCTTGCAACATTACTCAGCAGGGGATTTCCCATTTTTCTCTGTATGATGAAATGAAGTTTTCTTCTCTGGTGAGAAATCTTTTCTCAAATAAATAGCGAAAAAATCCTATTTTAAATAACAATATAGGCTATAACGTAGTAATTAACTATACTTGCAAATGGTAACGCGCGAAACTTGGGGATCGCGGGGATCCCCAATAAAATTCAACTGTGTGCTGGAAGCATCCGATTATGAACCTAGCCGGAAAATAGCGCAATCTACATTTCACACATTCATTTTGGTGATGTGGCGCTATTTCATAATGGAATGACAGAAATTTTTTTAAAATGGCGTATTCCAGCGCCGCCGCAGAGATCCCTGATTGTAAACTTTTTTTTAAAAACCCTGCTTCATGAAAAATACTCAAATTTGAGCATTGCATCGTTCACAGGTATTGTTTACTGAATAATTACCAACACAACTGTGCAAAAAATCTTTTTAAATAATTGAAAAATTGAACTAACTTTAACGAGATAAATAAGTTGCACACTTTAATATGAGAAATTGGAGCGTTCTGAAACGTCATCCCAGCATGACTTCCGTTATTACCATTATTCCATAACCAAAAGTCGAAGACTTGTCATTCATAATTTTTCAATTCATCTAAGGGAGAGGCATGTAGCAGTATGTACATAAACATCGTTCACCCTATTGTTTTGGCAGATTTCAATTCTTTCAGTCAAAGAACATTGTCGTCGATTACCTTTGCGAATTTGATTTCAGATGTTACATATAGTTTGCCTATTTTGCATATGATAGCAGGGCATATCCGGCGCAGATGGAGCATTCAAATGTTTTTGGCCTCCGATACACCCCGTTCCCCTAACATTTTGCACCATGTATTTGGCTTTTTTATTATTTATGTTGGTTTTCCACAATCCAGCACATATAAGTATGTCATTACGAGATTCGATGTTTGATTGAATATGACAAAAACAAAAGAAAAACAACATTAACAATATTGATATCAAGCGATAAAGTAGTAAGATATTTTATTATGAGATGAAGTGCGCTAACACTGTTAAAAAAAAAAAAAATTAATCCGTTCAATTTACGGAAATTTCTGGGCCAAGAAGTTTTCAGACATTTTTAGGGTAAAATTTTATCAAGTAATTCGTCAATTACACGGAACTTTAAGAATGTTACAGAAATTTTGTCTCATATTACGGAAAAAAATGAGTATTTTAACAGAATGTTCCGTAATTTTTTAAAATTACGGAACCAAAAAAAAAAAAAATTCCGGAAATATTGCTGCCAGAATGTTGAATGTTTCGGTAACAATTACACATTTTTTATGTTTTTTGTTTTTTATTGTTATTGTTTTTCTCAAACAGATTTTCGTAAATTTACGGAAAATCTGTTTTCTTAATTTACGGAAATTTTTTAACAGTTTATATCTTTCAAATCACGAATCAATTGTTGATACAGAATAAAAAGACAATGAAAATCGATTGTTATATGTATTCTCCACATATAATTGGTGAACTTAAAAGGGAACTTGTCATAGAAAAGAAAGCGATTTGTTCTCCGATTGGCTCACTGAGATTTTCTGAGTTTGAGACAGGACTATTCACAACGTGAACCACCGTTATTTTGATGCCGCGTCCTTGATGACGTTTTGTCCAAATACTATACTTTACAATGTAAAAAATTTCCGTAAATTAGAAAACAGATTTTCGTAACTTTACGGAAAATTTTTTTTAAAAAACAATAACAATACAAACCAAAAAACATAAAAAATTTTTTAATTTACGGAAATATTTTCATTCAAAAATTTCTTCTGGGCAGCAATCTTTCTCGACTTTTTTTTTTGGTTCCGTAATTTTAAATTACGGAAGAAAATTCTGCTAAAACATACTATTTTTTTTCCGTAATATGAGACAAATTTCTGTACAAAAATTTTACTGTCAAGTTCCGTTAATTGACAGAAATTTCTGTAATTTTTACCCTACAATGTCCTGGAAATACTGCTGCCAGAAATTTCCCCGTAAATTAACGGAATTTTTTTAACAGTGTACATTTATTTTCGTACGGCTAATGTAAAAGAGTGAATTTCCACTCTTTCAGGGGAGTTAAATAGGGAACCCACTTCTGAAAGGAGTGAATTTGACAATTTCGACGCTTTTTAGAGTGAACAATTCACTTTCACACGCATTTCAGAGTGAAATTTTACCACTCAAATAGGTGTTGTCCGTCCATTTCACTCTTCCACACTATCGTTTCTTTCCACTCTTCTTTTTCCACTCGGTTTACATTTAGAAAGTATGTTAGTCGTCTTTTCGACTATCAGCTAGTTATAAGGATTAGAAAGTAACATCAAACAACAACTACCAGTGAAATTGTTCCAGAGCTTGTTAGGCAGACCCTGCTTCAGCAGAACACGCTGACACTCACTTGGTTATCAGAGAGGCGTTCAGATTGTAGATGTGCAATAAGTCCGCTAAAACGTTCACGCTCGGGTCATGTCCATTGCAATTGAAAAACCACTGGTCAGCCCTGGTTTAAACTCTATCAACTAAGCTCCGATATATATCAATTAACGACAGATTGCTGATTGAATATCCTCTCAGAAAATTCATGAACCTTATTATGCATGCAGTGTTTTTGTGATACAGTTGACTATTTTAATTGTCCCGCCGTCGTGTTAATAAAGCGCCATCTTCTAAATTTTAAATTAATACGTTTAGTTCATTTAATTAGTTTTTATAGACAGTACACCATACATTACTTAATTAATTGCAGCGCATCTATATTTTATACTTTACATTATACGCTATTCTCGCTGATTAAGGACAACCTTTATTTTTATACGGTGAGAGGTGTTGGTGAGGGGGGCTCACAGCAATTAAACTTTGCACACTTCCTAACCGTGCGTTCTTAATCCTAAGCGAAACGATGTCAAGCGGCCTTAAATAATTCCGGTAGCGTACCTACCCAAATCCTCGATAATTCTGAGCTGTTAGGTTTGTGAAAATTGTGATTGACACATTGTGAATGGTCATTTATCGTTTGTGTGTTTAGGCCGCATAAAAAACAATATTAGATTATCTAGCCCGGCCTATAACCTCCTCCACGTGTTGGGATAGGTCTTAAACTTTTTTTTTATTTTTCAATTTTCTAAATGAATATATTTTTCAATCCCTGAATTATGATGGATAGGGCCCTACTTGTGCTATTACAACCAAGTTCTATTTCGACAAGTGCAGGCACAGAATTGGTCTGATTATTCCTATCTGATATGTATACGTGACAAGTATTACCGTAATTGATAGGGATATTTTACTTTGTAGCGCGTGCATGTGATTTGCCTGAGCGGGAGGGTAGAGTAGGCCGACTTTGACATCCGTACCTACCCACCACAATTCAGTTTACACTAGTGGTCCTAAGTGGGTCGAGTTGGCCTGTGTCATTGGGTGGTACGCATACCGGAATTATTAGCTAGCTTGACCCCATACGCAATACTATTCACTGTGTGCTCCTAGCGGTCAATAAGATATTGCAGTGGTCAAACATGAGGCTCACTGGTAAAGTAATGTGCGTTAAAATGTGAAATACTAACTGTATTAGGCCCGGTGCCTAGTGAATCCTGAATATGGTAACAATGATCGTGAGCTGTCCACACAGGTGATAGGGCCGTCATCATTACTTTCATAACGTTCCGTAACTAATACAACTAATACAATACTCACAGATGGTCCAACGAATAGTTGAAGTCACGATGGATGAAAACTTTTGAAATGAAAACCTTGGCCTAAACACATTACCAATTCCAAACACAGCTTTGTAATCAAAATCGCCTAAATTAAAAATCCTTTAGTCCTAAGATTACTTGTGTCATTTGTAGATTTAGGACATTGTAGAAGGACCATATAGTATAAACATACCGTGTAAATAGTGGCGCATATGAATTGAGTACTTTTCCATGCTTACTCTGTTACTTCTAAATATCGTTTTTAATTTCTTATATTCTATGTCATATTCTTAACATGTTAACATAACGTTTTCGCAGTGACCCACAAAAGCGTTTAATTCCTATAAACAGTGAAGTGATGTGGAATGATTTATAATCGATTGTATTAAAACTGTACAAAATTCACTTCAGAAAAGTACAGTAAACCAATTAAGTTTATACTTGGTCCTTTTCCTTTCAATCATTCTATTGTTAGGCAGCGAAGCGACTTCTAGGATCAATTAAAGCGCTTTAAACGCTTCTTCCCTATTTCATCACCTAATGGGTATGACCCAAAACTTTTCCCCAGCTCCTATATAACGCGATCGAGTATAGATATATGTACAACTGCGCACGCACATTGTTTTTCCTCTCTCCGTAACATTTGATACAGTCAATATGTATCATCACAAACTTTGCAGGCGTGTCCATCAGAGACCTCCAGGTGCGTAATCAGGGGTTTGGCGGCTAATTCACAACACAGAAGGCCAATGCAATCGGGGAAAAAAAAAAAATTGTCATTTTATTTCCATTCCCCGCCCGCCCCAGGGGGGGGGGGGGTAGGACATGCCCAACCTAACATCAACAGCAAGTTAAAAATGGCATCAACTTCTGGGTGCTAGTCTGTTTCAAGGACTTAACGGTACATGGTAGGGGGGTGCTCTTACGCATATGAACGGTTCACACAGACTTGACTTAAGAACTAGGCCTGGTCACTAATATTTAAATCGAAATGACCGTTATTGGAAATTACGATATTTTGCAGCCGGGGGTTAATCCACTAACCCCGACGGAATTTGATGTCATAATTTTGTTCTTAATTTATCATGTATTACTAAGATCTTTTGAACAAAGGTTTTAAAGAGATGATTTTTTAATGTTACTTACTGGACCGAGACTGCCATAGAAAAAATGCACGTAGCAGTTCCACAAATTACCGTTTGGATGCCCCAGCCCAAATCGCCATATCCGTTTCCCCACCCCCCCCCCATGCTCCCGCCCCGAATTTTCAATTTGTCAAAACTTTCATTTTTTTTGTTAAAAGTTATATTTTTGCAAATCTTAATACAGATCATACCTTTCAGCTTCTCAAAATATCAGCATGTCGTTTCTGATCATTTTAACACATTTTTTGTGGCTGAGGTTTTACTTTAGTGGTTTAAAAATGAAATTTTTAGATTTCCTACCCAATCTCCTGATCATAAAAACGTCAATCTGCGATCGAGCGTTTCAATATTCATCTTGAAATTGTTGATTTTTTTAAAGGAATATTACTTAAAAGTATCTATCTGTTATATAAAGTCCTGATTTTAGATATATGCATTTAGGATATCTTTTACCCATTTAATGAAATCTTGAAATAATGAATAATGAATAGTGAACCTCCTCCTTTTTTTCTAACGGTCACCGGAACTAACAATCCAATTCCATTGGCCTATATGCTGAGTTTACATATTTTTTTTTTTCGCAAAACCACCCCCGGGGTGGAGCACTAAGCATAAAATCCCCTGCTGGCACTGTTTCACGTCGCCACTGTGTAGAACAATAGAACAGGTTCTAACCGTAAGGAAACCGGGCGGAACTTACCAGCACCCGGTGTTGAGGTTTGAAACAAACCCAAAGTCTGTTTTTAATTGATAATTTACCTTTTTTGGGGCTTCAGTTATGGTGAATTTCACAAACCATATACCAACCTTCTTCCCTTGGAAATTCCTTTGGTCAGGCAAATGAAAGCGTGGGAGGTCTCGTCAAGGATAAAAGTCTGCCCACGTCAAAATTTTCAGTTTGACCCAGTTAAAAACTTTTTCCATTTTTCTGGACGGAACTCCCTGTATAATGGTTTCCACTGTTTTTAACTGTTGTAACTGGTCTGAGTTCAACTGTCCGTCCGAACCTAGTTGAAAAATTGTTCGAGTTTTCTCACGTAATCAACTGGTTTACCTGGATTCAACTGGATATTCAACTGGGATCAACATGATTTCATTCAAACTGGTTCCAGTTGAAACCATTTTCAACTGGGATAAATAGAATGGGTATCGGAAAAACAGGTGACGTTTTCATCTACATCAGCACACGTTGTATGAAATCAATTGGGGTCAAACGCACTTCGTATACGCTGATAGTCGATAAACATTTCATAGGCCTCATATCGCAAATCATAGGTCTGTTAACATCTCCATCACCGTACATTCCTCCATGGCAGCAGGAAAGTTCGGGAATATTGATCCTCCTTATTTTACTCTCTTTGATGCAACTGGTTTGGATATTCCATTGTCCCCTGTAGACAGTTTTACTGCAGTTTTTAACTATTGATTGAAATTAACTTATGTTTTAAAACAAATTCCCCCACTGATGCATGTATGTGTTGCACTGTCACTACACTTTTGTTAAAGGAATGACTATTCACACCTGAATACATTGCAAAAGGAAGCACGAAGATCGGTTTAAAAATACCGAGAGGGAAAGGCAAAGTAGAACTCTATGACAATACTTTCTCTCAACAACGACCATTGAAGTAGAAAATAAACACAAGAGACAGTGGATATTTACAAGTACTGGTCCAAACAGTAAATTGGCAGACAACACAAAACGGGAAGAATATAAACACGAATTAAAGCTTGCGGAGCTACTTTGGGAGATACAAGACATCCTGTGTTAAAGTAAAATACCAGGCATTAAAGTTAACATTTTAACAAGTTCTTAACTACAATGACCAATGGTTTTAAAACCTTGTCCCAACACGACACAATTCCTTAGCATACACACTCAGAACAGCACAACTGGATTGCCGCTGCACTCTCTCACTAAGAACAAAGTGAAGAATACTGAAGATGCGGCGTAAGATCAAGACACATCCAAAAGATGTCCAAGCATGCTCAAGGCAGATGGCAGATCATGTTGCCCACATTATGAGACGGACCACCAGTGTGGGCAAAAGGTTAACATAAGAATTCTTCTTCTTAGCGTATCCACATGTCCATTGGTATGTCTTTGTTGTTGTGTCAGGATTTATTCAACGAGTAAGCTGATCCGGGGCCGCGTGTATCTATGACACATATTCTTTAAACAGAAAATGGCACAAGAACAGGAAGATTTAGAGAGGCAAAACTGAGATGACGAGCTAACATGACATTCTATGTGGGTACAGAATAGAAAAAGTGGACATACTGGAGAAGGGGATACCTCATACAACTTAACTTCAGTGAGATTTTGGACCGGAAATAATGCTCCATGGACATGTGGTTCGGACCATAGTCCAGGAGCAGTATTTAGTGTCAAAATCTCATTGAAGCCGACAATCACCTAACAATGTCTGTTGAATTGAAGTAAAGCTTGATGAGCATGGTCAACTGAAGTTTTATATATCTCTATTTTGTGACACATTGTAATCGATTGCAGGTAAGGACATCATTCAAAGTCACCTCGCGTTAATCAAAATGGGCGCATTAACTTAATATTACAGCATGTTGAAGGATCGTTATTACCAACCTAAGCCAGCTGACTGTATTAACACTTATTATGAATCTATTTTAGCTCAGTAACGCCTGGCGTATTAAACTGTCAGATTATCGATAATTTAACATGATTTATGACATTTGACTTTGACATGGTTACCATATAAATTGCAATGTCGTTCCTCTCTTATCCTCCCCTTCCCTCTCCCTTTTCCCCCTCCTTCACGCCCTCTCTCTTTCGCTATGGCCCTGACAAAATTTGTTGTAGTGTAAGGGGGAAAATGGTTTGTTGACTAAAACAATTGCAACAGGAACAATTTTTGCGTTATCATCTAATTCTAATGTCAGAGAATAAGTCAAAAGTCTAGAAAAAATCAAACATGGGGCACATAATTAATAGGGTAAATAGGGGTAATTTGTATCGGGGTCAAAAGTAAAACATGTCAATGGTTGAAACCTACACCATAAACTTACTCATCTGGTCATGAAGATAACTAAACACAGGTAGATTTGTCATATCTACGGTCATTAGCTTCCGGATTATAGACTCATAACGGTTCAAGGTTCATCCTGGGGTAATTTTTCAGAGTGCTTCCGATTTTGACCGAAAATAGTCTCAATTGTTTGTTGGTCAATTATATAAACAGAAAATGCAAATTTGCCTGCATTTTACATTTTAGTATTGTAAATTGATGCATGGTAAGTCATCAATGAAACCCATAGGTCATGTAGACCTGTTACATTTTACCTCTAATTACATGACCATTTTGAAAGAATCGGAGCATTTTGAAAATGTTACCCCGGATGACCCTAAGCATTATTGGCCCTACTAAATTAAACAATAACCCACAAGATAGGGCCAAACTATACTTTTTTAATCCTTCGGACACAGGCCCGAATGTTGGTCTAGATTTCAGTACAAGTTATATTCTTTATATTTCACCCCGGACAACCTTGGCCCCTGGAAATACACTTCTCCGTTACTTATACTGTAGACCTTTGATATGTTATTCTCTCATCACTTCTAAGTATATGAAACCAAAATGTTTATGTGGCAATTATTTTGAGGTCAACACATTATTTTATTTTAATTACTTGCACATATTTGGTTCATATTTGATGTTGGGCAAACGAATTGCTGCTGGTCAAAAGATGTCGGTAGTTAATGAGCGTTGTTAATTCACACTGCATTATTTTATGTTCTATCAGTGTCCAGTATGGGCTTGGCTGATAACAAAAAGATCTCGCCTGATAATAATATGATATTTGAATGAAAATTTTCATATAATTCTATTGGGGACCAATTATTGTTGGTAAAATTATACACTGTATAGAAATGTAGCTAGTAAAAAAAATGCATTTAAAAAAAAAAAAAAAAAACGCGAAATTAAAAACTCGCGGAAATACTTTTTCCAATAGATTTGTATTGCATAGATGTCAATACCATGAAATTAAAGTTTTTCGCGGCATTTGGCAAAACTGTTAAAATAGCGAAAATATATGTACGCGAAAATGTCCACTTTACAGCACTTTGTGACTCTTGTATTTGAACCAACGTCGCGTCGGGTCAAATATAAATTAGTTTAACCCAACAGATTGAAATGTGTTTCAAATGGCCGTAACGACGGCAAGGTGAAGGACTTTAGAAATAATGCCAGCGCAAAATGAAAGGCTATTTATAAACGCTCAACCCTAGGATAACCAAGTCGCCCTAAATTCTGCAACAATATGAACTAATCTAAAACATCCCCTACTAGTAAAATTTGGCAACAACAAACACGCCATTGATACAGGTTAAAGTCACTGTATGACAAAAGGCACCCATGTCAGCAGAATATAAAAAAAATGATATATATACCAACCCTTTTCTTGTACAGACCCCCTTCCCGGCAGTTCAACCGTTACATCAGAAAACGGTGATTCAGATGCAAAAGTAAAAAACTTAATTAAAAAGGAAGACTATAAAAAGGGAACTATGGAGACTGGAAGGCTCTTACCATATGGAGTGAAATAGAAGACTAATAAAATCGCCTCTATGAAGTCATGAGTTCAAGTTCGTGCTCTTAAGGGAGGGGGCATTATTTACACCAGGAGGAATAGGAGATTTTAGGGAATACGATTTTGTGAGCAAGAGGGGAGGAACATGAGAAGATTCATCAAGGAGAAGGGGAATATGAACTTTTAAATGGAGAAATTTAATAAAAATCAGGGGTAATGCGGAATATTTTTGATGGAAGCAAGGAGGACGCAAACAATTTCGCCGAAAAAGTTCCTTCCTCCTTCCCCCGCGTAAAGAATGACCGGTCCCTAAGCTCCTGTAAAACAATATCTTAAAAAGTTGCTGTTGCGGTGCGCGAACCATTGCAATTAAGCAAGGCAACAAATTTGGAAAATAAAATTGGCAAATACTTTTTAGGGGCATGTAAGGTTAAACTCTTAGATGAGGGCGCTATTATGCTCAGGTTCTTTGTCTACACTAAGGTTATTTAGACCGAGTATGTCTTTGGCTCCGAATAGTAAACGATAATGCACTGTATGGAATCTCAACACCATGTAGTACAATTTATACAAAAGATTTTAATGATATTGCGCAGGTATTTATTGAATTCACACTGTTCAGTTGTAGAACATTTACTGTAGACAGGTATGTCCCATAATTGAACTACTTTCCTCCACATTATTGAGTATGTTTTGTTGTTGCATTAACTATCTCTTTAAAATTAAGCTTTTGGGCCACCCTGATTTTACTTACAAACAAAAATGGCGCCCAAATACCAATTGGACGAAATCTGTAAATGTATTTTTCCGTCGTAAAATGCACACCAAACTCAAATTCTCAACACTCATACAATTATAGATTACCTTACATCTATTTTTAAGGATATTAACGTCTTTAAATGATATATTCAATTCTATACTACACTGTTGCTCATAAAGTTAGAATTTTTTCAGATCCAATTTAAAACGTATTTCTGTTTGAACGCCTAAGTTAATCATATTAGAGGTGGTGAATGCTTCATAATGAGGCCCACTACAAAAGTCGAATCAATGCATAATTTTTAATTCACGTAAACAATGCCTTTTGTTGGGAGCTATAAAAGGTCAGACGTCTGTGTTTGTTCCTTTTTCCTGCTCCAAGCCGCCCCGAGCCCCCCCATAAGGCGGCCCACTGTTGTGCAAGGAGCCCGTTTTTCTCAGAGTTGGTTGTTATATTTACAGCAAAAACTGACACAGAGGTTCCTAGACTATGTCTCGTCCAACGGAATTGTCAATACGCCAAAGATTACTGGAAACTCCGACGTGAAGGGTTACAAAAACCAAAGCAGAGTCGTGATTTCCTCGGAATATCGAAGAGTAGGTCTGTAAAATCCTCCGACATGATCGAGAGGTGGGTCATTGAGGCCTCGAAAATCATCGGACGACCACAATTGACTAACAGACGAGATGATCGCCGACTGAATTCACCCATCCTGTGCAGTAGAGCCCGGAAAATGCAAAGGAGTCGTCTCGTCGTTTGTGGAGAAGACTGGAATTGAAAACGGGATGGAGGTAGCCGTATTTCTTAGGTATATTTTGTCACACATAATGTCCCAAATGGTTATCCATAGTTCTCTGCCCTACAAATTTAATTTCCATAGGCGGAGATTCCCAGTTTAAGGAGCACCGTATTGCTCGGAGGAAAAGCCTCCGAAGAACAGTCGCACGCAAAAATATCTTAGCCGGCACGCAATATTCCACATTTTAATAAAACAAACCTACAAACGGAACATTTATAACCGCACGAGATAAATCTTTTATAGCCAATAGCAGTATTGATCGATCAATATCACATTAGTGTCTGGATCACAGTTATTATTATTGCCCCACTTAAATTTATGAAGCCATCGATAATTGGGTCGTCTGGAGGACTTGACAATAGGACAATGAGTACCAATTACGGGATAACAGTGCGTGTTTGGATGTTAACTTAAGTACGTCAACACGGAAGGAGAGGTCAGGTTTATTTTAGAGATACAAGGCTTGCACGGAACAATTTTATAGCCCGTGCGCAAGTTAATCGGTTCCCTCCGACGCAATATCTTCCTCTTGAAAATGGGAAATCCGCCTTACGTCATTACTAATTATGCAAAGTCATAAAAAATCGTGATCTATTGGAAGGTTCAGGCATGTTGCCAATCCGCGCGAAGACCGCCGCGGAGGTCACGTACTTGCCCAATCAAGCGTGACGCCCCACTGCGTAATTCATGTTTACGACGCAGGCTCAAATCCCCCATGTGAGTGTGGGGAAAAGCCAGTTTGCTGTATCTACTAAGTACTTGGAGATCATTGCGATATGGTCGGGAAAAGGATCGGGCCACCAAAGGCCCTGGAGGGCCGGCGGCAAGCAGAGCCCGCGTCAGTTTTAAACAAGAACCATTGGGTGTCGGGGGGGGGATGGGGAACGCAAGGGGGCACAGAAGGCGTAAAGGTGCAAATGTTAGAGAAAGTAGGGAGATTACAAGGGTGGGAGAACGGAGGTTGTCGACTGAGGGGGCGGCGAGAAACGGCATGAGTGGTTGGAGACGCGGCAGGAGATGGAAGCGGAAGCGAGAAGGGATCAAACGGAGGGCTGGTGCATCTTCGTGAGTTGAGTTGATGACGAGGTCAGAGGATGTGCTGAGTTCTGCAAAGGCGAACATGTATGTACCGGTGTTGATTCATGGGTTGTATGCGTCATTTCTGCTAGATACTGGGACTTCATCAAATCTGCTTGTGGCCGATGGAGTGCTACAGATTGATTCGGATGAGAAACGACCTGGGCTTCGGTTTTCTAATACCAGCTCATCCCGGCGATGGGCAGGACAAGGAAGGAAGTGGGGAATAGCAATCCTGGAGATAGGCGTGGGAAATGGATGCCCATGAGCTTGAGTGTGTTGTCGCCAGACGTTGAGAAAGGGATGTTGGGATGGATTTCCTGAAACAAACTGGGGCGATAATCGAGATTGGTCAACAGCAGCTCCACGTTGGAGGTGAAAAGGTACGATGTCATTCCACGCATGCGCTAACTCCAACACTCAGGTTGTGGCTGTAGAAAGATATAGTGGTACCGGCCGCACTCAAGTAGTTGGATCGGCGGCGATATTGCGTGCAGACGAGGGGGAGTGTGTAGAGTTACTAGGGGTCTTCAGGTCGGACGAGATAGGTGGAAAAGGAGGTTCCCAAATACCGGAATCATGCGAGTCGAGAGCTGCTGGGAGTAGTAGAGCCGTTAATGTTGGGCCAGAGAGGTCTAGTGAAAATTAAGACTGTGGTGCCAGTTACAATTACTAATGAGTGGACGTTCTGAGAGGTGGGGGCAGATCAAATGGGTGAACGGCGGGTGCCTGCGACATCTGAAGGAGCTGTTAGGCCAAAGTACTACCCATGGTGAAGGAGAGAGAGAAAAAGTGGCGGAGTTATTAGGCGAACGATCAGGATGTGTTCTCTAGCGGGGAGTTTGATATAGGTAGGACGACGAAGGAAGCACGGCATTGATACATGGGAGTGCCCGGCCTAGTCGGCAGCCATTGAGGAGGGTATCCCCACAGCAGCGTGAGGAGGTGGAGCGACAAAGTGACCGAGTTGTTGGAGAAAGGCTAATACAGCATTCGGATAGTGTTTGGTCTAGCCCGGTGGTGTTAGTAGCAAAGAAGGAGGGCTCTAAGCGCCTTGTCTCGACTATCGAAGATTGAATGAGGGTAACGATGAAGGACGCGTATCCTTTGCGAAGGCTGGTGTAAGAAAATACTTGAGAAAACTGATTTACGCAGTCACGTGCTCTTCAGAAGGAAAAGCAAGGTTCTGTCCCTTGCAACTTAACCCGGAGTTCCTCCGGGGCGTCACAGGGCCGCTTCCGCTACAGAATCAAGTTTCCCTCCAAAGTTTAGTTAGAGTTGGGATGGGAGCAAAGAAAATTACAGCTCAAGGAACAGCGAAATTGTTGTGTTATTGGCTAGAGCCGCGACGTCCTTGACCATCAAGATGGAACACAAAGGTATCGTCGATTAGGGTGAGAACCTCTGAGATGACTGTATTCAGAATCGACTCAAGGTGGTGGCGGCTCAGTGATAGTATGGGTCGGTATTCATTAGGGTGCCAGATGGAAAAATGAACGGCGCCCCGTCGTGTACCTGGACATTCCGGAAATCCACTGGTTGCCACATGCACGAAGGGATAATGTAAACATTTCTCGGCTTGAAGACGAACAATGTTACGCGCAAAGGGGACGCTGTAGTGAGACAATTTATTGAGGCAGAGGGGTGGAGCAGACACTATGGTCTGTTGCTCCATGATTGAACCCGCGAGCAGTGCTGGGATGCCTTAGGGCCGAGCCTATCAATTAAGGGATGATCTTCCTAAAAAACTACAGGAGTTAGTCAGGAGAGTGGGGACCTCTGCGCATGACATCATAAACAACTTTGTGGACAGTAAGCCGGACGTCTTGACGCGCACGATCAGCCAGGGTGGCCATATTCGATATATTGACTGATTGACATTAAAACAGTACTATGGAACATTTCGATTGCAAGAAAATCACCCAAAATGGTTAGTAAAAGAATCTTCCATAAAAAGTGTAAAACATATTTTCTTCCAACTTTATGAGCAACAGTCTTCTAAAAGATGAGATCTGTCTGTCTGTCTGTCTGTCCGTCTGGCATTTTCGTTATGCTTTGAAATGTGGGCGGAATTTGGCATGGAGTAGGGTAGGAGAGTCTAAGTTTGTTATCAGGGATTCAAGGTGCCCAAAAGGTCAAAGGTCATATAGAGGTCACTGAGGTCTAGGATTCCATCTTGGTTCCGTGCTATCAATTACCACATCAGGTCTCAGTCTGCCCGCTTGTGGTCACCTCAGTCATCTCTCCCCGTTTCCCCGAATTCGGCACGTACACTTCGGCCTCTGCTTCATTACTAGGTTTCTTAATCCTTATAGCGGCCCAATGCGTGTGAGTCTTCAATCGGGTAGGCGGACTCGTAAAGTCCTCTCCATCCTTACCATAGCCAAGACGCTCATGAGTTTACTCTCTCCTCGTCTTCTACAGCAGCAGCTGCCAATCGCACACAACTCGCCATGACTAGATCATCTGCTCTTGTCGCAGGGGCCTGTCCTCACCATGTGTCTCTTTTTCGCTTTACTCTCGTCTGGCTGGTGAAACTATGTGTACAAATGCCCATAGACGTCGATAGTGATAGCGCACCCAGCCGGCAATTTCGATGAGCTGCTTAATTCATGCAGAGAACGCAGTAGTCTTGTATGCATGCACGAACGACCGGCGATCGACGAGTCATGATTCTTGACGAGTCTCCACTTTCTTGATCGAGTGGCCTACCCCGATTTATTTAGGATCTTCCACTCCGGTTTTCAATGCTACGGCACCACTGTGGCCCCGTTGTCGCACGCGGGTCATTCTATAAGCTGTTACCCCGTTACCAGCAGGTCAAAATCAAGCTTCCGCACATGTAGCTTCCATCCCACAAAACCCTGGTTCTCCATTACAGCTTTAACCAACCACATGAATCATCCGGGATTAATGAGGACGATTATTGATGCGGACGACCACATTCTGAGAGCGTGGGTAACACCAGATACGGGTCCTCCCATGGGCAGGCTACCGTCTGGAAAGTCGCCAACTTCCTGTATGGTTATACACCAAACGAACTGACCTTCCTTTCCTTTCCTTAAACGCAGATATGCATCGAAACGGTTTATTACATTTTTGTATCTTCATTCTGAACTCTAAGTGTTCCTCTCTCTCTTCGCTCTCTCTCTTCTCTCATATCATGAATCTCCTATACACTCTCTCAATTCCTCTGTGAGTCCGCTTCGCATTCTTCTTCACCTGGAATCGCACAACCACACGTCGACGGGGAAACACTTACTTCATCATCGTCATCATAGTGAGGACTCTCGCCGATCGACTCCTGGAACTTGAACAAGAGGTGGGAGCCCACATATGAGAGATAATGGTACCAGTCTGCTTCTGGAAACCGGCGAATCATGAGTGCCACGGGGTGGCTAAGTCCGGTTGTAGTGTAAGGCTACGCTCGACAAGGCCATCACTTGGGGTTGTACCGAGCCGTGGGTCTTCTTAATCTCCAATATCCGACACATTCTCTGAACACGTTCGACTCGAAGTTCGGCCCTGATCGAAACGACGTTCTTGTAACACCAACGATAGACGAACTTCCCAACTAACTTCGCTGCAACCGTCTCGGCACATTGCGTATTTGATGGCATATGCTTCCAGCCTCCAAACGTGTCCAGAAATCGCCACAACCAAGACATTCGTATCCCTATCAGTCGCGGTCCGAGGGCCCCAACACCATCCAATGCTACCCGCCTCCAGGGGAGCTGCCATTGTACTGTTGAAATGGGGCTCGTGACGCGAGACGTACGTTCCCTTCATCCTCGTGCAGCTACACAACATGGCGTCAGGAACATGGACCTCACATCGGAACTCATTCGCACCCAATAGTGCCGTTCTCGAACCTTTGGTAAGGTCTTGTCCGCCCAGGTGCGCTCCTGCCTTTGATGCATGACAGTTCAGATAGCACCCGCTCCGCATTGCCCTTACACACAGCCACTGAATAGTCTTTCCCATCTCACCATCCATCTCTTCACCAGAATGCATTCCTTTACTGCCAACATATCCCGCCGAGCCCAATAAGTCTCATGCGGACGGAAAAGGCAGATACATCTTCCATGGGAGTCTCCCCTCTTCCAGGTGTCCTTTCGCTCAAGAACAGAGCCTTGTCTTATCCGGCAACTGCGTCTCACTACACTCTACCACCCTTCGTATCCCCTTCAATGCCTTCAACATTTGCACCTTTACGGTACGACTTTTGTATCCCCTTGCGCCCCCACCTGACACCAAATGCTTTCTGATTTAAGACTGAGGGGACCTCTGTATACAAAGGCACTCCCATGACCCCTTGGATTGGTCCGCTCTCCTTTCTCGCCCCATTTTGAAATGAAAGGGAAAGGTGTCCATTCCAATCGACACTGAGACACACACATCCCTGGCACGGCAATTCGTTGTACGTGTGTATCCAACTCATCGCAGCGGAAACGCCGCACCTCTCTCGATGATACGTCTCAATACCAGGATCGATACATTCTCGTGCGAAGTGCTCCGCGGGCTTCTGACAATTAAGGCATAATGGGGTCCCGGTGGGGCGGTGGGCACCCCGCGTAGGTATTTCCATGTCCGGCGCCGTTCCACTGGCCTGTCCTGGATACGCGTTAGGCAATGCTGCCCCTGGCTGTCCGCCTCGTTGGCCGGCCTCGACCCCTCTCTTACAGTTCGTTTCAGCTCCCGGCATCCATCCTAGCTTCCCGTGCATCCATCTTTGCCTCTAACTTAACAACATCCGCGTTCGGGATTGGCTTAGCTTCAACCAATCTTGGCCTACCTCTACTCCTCGACTTCTAGCTATGGTAGAACTATTTCACCGGATCTGCTATTGCATCTTTAAAGTACCCCCTTGCAAGCCGATCTCTACCTTGCTTCTCAGTCTGCGGAAACGCTTGCGCTATTAATCTCTTTATGTACAACCCCAAGCTATAAAGGCTCTCTCCCGGCCTCTGCTTCCCTACACTCCAACAATTCTCGGTACTCTCCCTCGCCGAACTCCTCCATGCCGTCCATCAGTTCTGTAGAGGTCATCTCTCTCTGGTCAACGTTTTGATGCTCAAGGTAGACAATGAATCCCCAGCTGAAAGGCCGATTCCTTACATTCCCTTCATACAAGCTTCAAAATGCAAGCAGAAAAATCCTTCCATGGGTTTTTCCTGTCGTATTTCAAAGCCTTCTTTTTCATACTTCGGCCTCTCCCCATACCTTGCAGCAAATCGCTGCACTCGTATTCTCTGTTCTCCCTCCTTCAGTGGAGGAGGTTTCAAACAAGCCCAGTCCACTAATAATACTCTCCGGTCTGTTAGCTGGGCGGCGGCCTTCTATCCCCCATCTCTCTCCTCTCTCTCCAGTGTGGTGGCACATACCATGTAGCGACACCCTGTGCGTTTAGTACCCATCTGGTCCATAGCCAAAGGTGGCGGTGTTTTCATCCTATCCCTCTCATGCACACCTCTCTCTGCTAATCCGCGGCGGCCACGCTCGTTGGCCGCCACGTTTCCCTAAAAAAAAAAAAAAAAAACCTCCTCCGGTCTTGGCTACTGCTGTATTCATATTCCTCACTCTTTGCGTCTCTGTCTCACCGGGCTCCCATCCTCCCTCTTGCATTGCGGTCTCTTCCCTCATAGTGGTTTGGTGTGTATTCCCGTGGGATTTTCATGCTAAAGTTGATTTTATTGCTGTTTAAGTTTCAATAGGGCCTAGACTGTCAGAAAAATGCTGGGGTTCAAATTTTCGGACTTCTGCCCTCTTGTTCAAGGGTAGGGTGAGGGTTGTTACTTAAACATGACAGGGTTAAATGATTGGGTTTCAAATTTTTCGACTTTCTGCCCACGTCTTCAAAGGGGGGGTGTACTTACTGACACTTATCATTGTAAAAAGGTCCGTTTGTCACATTTTCTTCTGACACGCGGTAATGAATAGAAATGATTTGGTTTCTGCACAAAGTTGTTAGTTCAAAGCTTGTCCAGGCAACTGTTGGGCCATGACCTTCGTTTTCCTTTCGACTAAATGATGATGAAATACGGCCAAAGTTAATTGACACGCACTATAGAGCTCAGATTTACTTATTGTGAATGATGATAAGTCTTTTGTGCTTACGTCTTAAAAAATGCTCAGTTTAAATCAGGAGGTGATAACATCTTTTCAACTGCAAGATAATATAATAATCATGGCCCTGCACTCCCAGTTGAAAGGGAATCTGAATTGTTTTCTCCACGCATTGGGCCGATAGTTGAATATCTTTAACGCCATTGTTTTCTGAAGTCAAGTGTATTGTTTATATTAGCCTCCATTTTTCTGATTAACTCATTATTTGATTTTAATTTTATTGAGAAAAAGAGTTTGTCACTGGAAAAGTACTTTGTTTTATGATAACAAAAAAAGAGAGCGAGGGGATCCCAAGAGCTATATTGAGCTCACACCTGTTATTTACAACTAGTAGATTGCACAATAGGGGGAATGGGACAATTCCCCAAGAGTAACTTAGAAACTGAGTCACCTTGTTCATGCTTTAAGATCAAACATATGACCTGTATCTGGGATCCCCTGAAGTAATAAATGTAAATGATGCAATCAATGAGTTCTTTTTGTGAAACTGATTTGACAGTGCTAGGTTTATGTTTATGCTGATGATGATGTAAGATTATTGTTAGAAGTGCAATCTAGCTGTGAGTAGTTTAATACTTGTCACTGGAAGACTCAGGGGCCAGCAGTAGTAACCAGTACCTATACAGTATAGTTATACTAGATTTTAATCTACAATACTGGTAGATTTGTGTTATAGTGCCAGGATTTATAATACTTTGGAGACCGTCGGAGCTTGAAAGCTAATTAAACTGTTTTCTGTTTTTTGTCGGCTTTTAAGCCGAGAAGCTTCAGTTTTGGATCAAAGGGATTCCAGTTTGTGGTCCTATAAGTGTAGAAGACATTAGCGACCGACTGATGGTGGTAGAATACCTGATTGTATTGCAGAATCTTAGTGTGGTCGAGGGAAAACCCCGTCTTCTGAACTGCTGGACAAAAGTACCTCATACTCAGAAGTTCGCATGGATATACGACATGGATATATAGCTGCACTTATGCGCTGTCATTTTGGAGTCATTCGCTGTGGGACATATCATTCGTTGAACTGCAACGCTTTCACCACAGTACACTAGTGAGCTACAAGTCCTATTAACTCATTGTGTGTAATTTTATATATGTATTTGTTTTTGGGACATACAAAATTCTGAACTAACCGATTAAAATCAGTAAATCTGTTTTATTATAAAATTCAGATCATTGTGACAAGGGCTCAGTTCTTTGTGTTGTAAGGTATTTGACCTTTGATGTCCACGAGTACATAACAGAATTGGGGGGCTCGTCTTCGGGAAGTGAATGAGATAAATTTTGATTTGAGCCTTATTGTTCAAAATTTACACACCTAAAAAGTGTTATAATATTGTAAACATGTGCACATTTTGGCATACAAAATTTTGGTGTTTTTTTTTTTTTTTTTTTTAAAATATTTCAGTCAAATGTTATATTGTGTTGTAGAGTACAATCACAATGGAGTTTAATCCAGAAGAGTTCATAGGGCAAATAATTGGGAGAAGTTTGATGAGATGAGATAACCTTGCGTTAATGAAAACTGCCAAGCATTAGGACCTTGGAGCAAAACATGCTATGAGAAAGCAAGTCATCAAGCATAATTTGATTGGAACATTTGTCCAGGAAATGTTTGGGATAGTTCATAATTGGATGGATAGAAGTGGTTCTGGAACAGGGCACAGGTGATGCCGTCAAATTGAAAGAGCTTGAATTCAAATGGAAAAAGAAAAAAACTGCAAATGCAGCAGAAAGAAAAGGAAATTGAATTAGAAAAAAGAAAAAGTTGGCAAAGCAGATGCAAAAAGAAAGGAATGCAAAAGAAATGAACAAAAGGAGAATTGAAATTAGATGAAACAAAAAGAGCTAGAAGTTCAGCTAGAGTTAGAAAATTGAAACAACAGGCTAGCTCGTCAGACTTTTCCAAGCCCTCTGGTTGGCTGCCAGCGAAACATATTCGCTGGTTCCAAAATTTACAGGAACAAGAAGTAGATAAATAATTCTTACACTTTGAGAAAAATTGCCAATAGCTTGAAATGGACCAGGAGTCTTGGCACCTTGTTGCTACAGTCATGTTCATTGGTAAAGCCGAGAAATATATTCGGCCATGTCGTTTTATTTATGCAGAACGACCTTGGAATTAGCGCACAAGATGCCGACTTCACAGTTGAAGAGATACTCTCCAAATAAGCTTTGGATGAACTCACGCCTTATTATGAGGAAAACCACCTACGTGCAAATCCAACCTAAGACACAGTGTGTGCTTTCCATTACGCAAACCGTGAAAGCCAAAAGCTCAGCTTAAAGTGACTGGTCTTGGAAAAACCCTTGGACCACTGTGATAACACTGTCTACATAGGAGTTACCCTGGACCGCACTCTTTCTCTCTTATAAGACCCACATCGAGAAGACGAAGAGTAAAGTATGTTCACGCAATAAATCTTGAACCAAATCAACTGGCACAAGATGGGTTGCTCGCCCAATACCCTAACGATCGACGGCACTTGCCCTGTGGTAATCATAGAGAGTTGATGCCTGCCTGATTGGGAAAGATCACCCCATGCCAAGAGAAGCTTGATTCAGCGTAAATGCCTCCGGCCGGCTTATCACAGGATGCCCCGTCCAACACCAACGGAAAAAACCTTATACATCATAGCAGGAATTGCTCCACCAGACCAGACATCCGTCGTAGCGTAGCGAGCAGCAAGAGAGTAGCTGCCAAGTATATAAGGTGAAGAACACTGGTCTGGACAGATACCCTGCTGCCAACCGCCTTAAAATCAGAGACGAGCGGTTCTTAAGCAAAGTCCAAACATGCTTGAAACGGCTCTAAGGGGTTAAGAAGTCGCCTTGTGGAAAGAACGAATGCACCATAAAACCCAAGAAGTAACATCTATAGGTATTGAACCTGGTGGATCACCACCTGGAACTGACTACTCATGGGCTGAATGGCGATTTCCTCCCAGATTGGAACCAAAACTGCCGATCCAAGGTTTCTTGTAGAAGTGGGACTACCTGGAAGCTGATCAGGATATTACCTGTGGTTGTGGAACGGACCAGGGACAATGGAAATCTCTTGGTCTGCCCTTTGCAGGAATTCAGTGAAGCAGCCAGACGCAGTAACCATCTCTGGCTGAATTACATTTGAGAACAAAGTTTGGACACGCTAAGAAGAAGATAGCAAGATTTTGTAGTGATTATGCGCGAGTTTAAGCAGGCAGTGCTCAAGGCATTGAATTGGTGCAGGAGGCCCTACAGGACAAAAAAATTCAGAGTCTTGTTCAGAAAAAAGATGACCAGGCACATGTTGAGTTTGCCTGAGTAAGTAAAGGAGCAACTGTTTGATCGCTGGATTCTCTCAAAAGAATAGTCGTGCAAAATTTTGGTCAACTTAGGGAGTTGAGTTCGTGAAGAGTTCAACCCAGTGTTCTACATCAGATATCACAAAACACATCGGGATGGAAACAAATGACAGTTTGCGGGAAGCAGCCAAAAGGCCGATGACTGGCATTGAAACATAAGTGAGTATCTAGGAGGCCTAGCCAGAATTGTAATAGGTAACAACAAAATACAACAATTAAGTGGGTTCTAACAATGCGTCTCATGGTAGCACTCAGGAGGGGAAATTCCAGGCAGGTTCCAAAGAAAAAAGGGGAGCAAAGAAAATGTGCTAATTAAAAAAGCATGATGGACCCCAAAAATACGTTACATGCCATCACTGTAAAAAGCCCAGGCAGGGACATACAAATGGTCACGTTGTGGGCGCTCCATGGGAGATCCGTCCAAAATGCGAGAGAACCAAAAGTGAGTCAAAACCAGTAGGTTGTGCAGTTACTTTCTGTTCAAAAACAAGAAATTCCACAAAAGGGAATTGACACAGAAAAAGTTAGGGATGACTTTAAGCCTTTTGTTTTGGAGGGATTTGTGCCACTTTCAGGTGATAGTTTAGATTCAAAACCCATTAGAATCATGCGGGACACGTGCTGTGCACAGTCTATGATATTGGAAGATGCACTTCCATTTGATATTGAGAGTTCCACAGGAACTAGTGCATTGATTCAGGGGATAGGTATGGATTGTATCAGTGTCCCTCTTCACAAAATGAATTTGAAATCAGACTTGGTTTCTGGAACTGTCACAATTGGTGTTAGACAAGAACTCCCAGTAAAAGGGGTATCCATGTTGTTAAGGAATGATTTGGCAGGTGGGAAAAGTACTCCAGATCCCATAGTTTCCCAGGTGCCCTGTACAGTGGATGAATTTGATGAGGAAATAGACATTTTCCCAGCATGTGCAGTAACTAGGTCAATGGCCAGAAAAGCCTCACAGGAAACAGTGAGCAGGTGATGAGTCAAAAACCATACTATAGGAAGAGCGTCCGAGGATGACTTGGTCCCAAATTTTAAGGATAAACTTTCTCTAAATTTGAGGAATTTGGAGGTCATCTTCCCTCCTCAGGGGCGATAATTCCCTGTTAATGAAAATCCAGCCCCTGAGCACAAACAAAGTGACAAGCTGGTAAACAACGAAAATCCAGCCGCTGAGCATGGTAGAGTTAGGGACTGTAAAGGAGACCCTTTAAGCCATGACAAGCTGGTAAGTGAGCAACACAATGACCCAGCACTTAGGAAATTAGGTGAGAGGGCATTGACGCAATAGGAAGCCGGGCAAATTCCTGTATGTTTCTACAAGCAAAATGGTGTCCTCATGAGAAAATGGAGGCCATCCGATGCACTTGTATGAAGAATGGAAGGTTGTGCATCATGCATCAAATTGTAGTGCCAAAGGTATATACCATGGGGGAGTGATAGGCATAGCCCATGATAGTCCCATGGCAGGACACTTAGGTGTGAGAAAAACACATGACAGAAATAGGAGTCATTTTTGGTGGTTTTTTTTTTTTTTTTTTTTTTTTTTTTTTTTTTTTTTTTTTTTTTTTTTTTTTTTTTTTTTTTTTTTTTCTCCCTTGCAACCAATACCAGCATTTGATGAGCCATTTAGTAGGGTCTTAATAGATTGCGTAGGACCACTTCCAAAGACCAAAGTCGGGAAAGCAGAAAAAAAAAAAAAATATTTCCTGACCATCATGTGTGCTTCCACAAGATTCCCTGAGGCTATACCCTTGAGAAATATTAGAGCACAGAATATAGTGAAAGCTCTAACAAAGTTTTTCACCCTAGTAGGCCTTCCTAAATCATTTCAGTCTGATCAAGGATCAAATTTCATGTCAGGTTTGTTCCAACAAGTCATGGACCAGTTGGGAATTTCCCAGTACAGTTCTCCAGCATACCACCCAGAATCCCATGGCCTAGGGGCCCTAGAAAGGTACCACCAAACATTGAACACGAGAATCACAACCAATTGTTTCTGAATTTGGAGAGGGATGGGGATGAGGAGTTCATCTCCTGCTATTTGCTCTCAGGGAGGCTGGTTACAAGAATCATTAGGATTCAGTCCATTTGAGTTGGGTTTTCACAAAGTAAAGGGACCATTTGAGAAGTACTGAAGAAAATTGGTTGTTGGTGAAATCCTGAGTGAATTCGTTAGCACTATGTACCCATGGGGCATGCAAGGTCAAACCTGCTTTGCGATGGCTATAAAACTTTATGCATGTCAATACGTTTGTTCAGATGGTCAATAAACCCCCCAGGGTGGCCGTAAATAATTACGCTGCACGGGACCTACAAAGGGGGGGTCACTTGTGGGTGGTTAATTGATAATTTTGCTCAAAGTATATATTGTTGGGTTCAAATGAAGGAAATTTCATTTAACATTGAATGTGATGTTCATTTTTCCATTCTATCATCCTGTGGAAAGTAATACTTAATTCAAATGTATTGTGTTATATCTTCAAGCTATATCACGCCCACTTAGACTGTGGAGTAGTGGGAGGGCTCTTGCAGATATGTTCTATTATTCCTGGCAGCTATTTTATGTATAGGCAATAGCAGTCCCGTTGTGTAGCTTTGAGTCTCATCCAAATCTTCCTCAACCCGTGGGAGATTATCTTCATCTCATAAACCTCATTTCCTCAGTTTAGTCCTTGTCGACTAGATTAACACAATACTTATTAATCAGTTTCATTGACATAAATAACTACTCGCTTTGGTAGCATAAAGTGTATTAAGCAAAAGGTATCCGCTTCAAGTATGGAAATGGAGCTCTTCAACTGGTATTTCACGTCCACAGGTCAACTCCAGAAGTCAGCGGATACTTTTGGACACATCATGGAAGTTTGCTCTGAATTTTTATTTTGTATCTTTAAATTGAAAATAAATGACAATAATTTTGAAATATTGTTTTGTTGTCATCAATATTCGCCCATACTGAGCTGATCGGTTTAGGGATTAGCATCAAAGTGAAATATCTTTACCATGCTAATGCTGTGATTAATCTTATCATGCAGACCCGGGTCCCCGTCCATCGATCTTTTCTTAAGGAGATTTTCCGCTTTACGAGACGCACAGATGCATTATTTCAAATGCTTACGTAGATGCGAGTCTTTTTAATTTATCACTGTTCACTCATTATTATTTAGAATATGGTAATGAGAACATGTGGGGCAGAAATTCGGACTAAAATAGATTAAGAAATAAGCCAAAAAAGTCACCACTTTTGCTGGTTTTAAAGTTGTAAATTCGTTCAAAAGTTTTAACACAATCCATAAATGCTACAAGTGGAAGTGTGTAAGCTAATCAGATGGTCAAAGTGTTTTTTATACTGGTCATCGATTACTTCTTTGAATTAATTTCATTTGAACAAGAAGAAAAACATCCTGTTGTGATTCTAAATATTGAATGAAATGGCTAAAGGAAAAGTGTTTCCCTCTAAGTGGATTTAAGGCCCATTTCTTAAATCACTAGGGGGGAGGAAATTGTTGTAACTAAAAAAAAACTTATTGGACCAATTGAGATGAAATTTGCAAGTCTGCTCCAAACATTCTGCTTGTTTTTCATCCATTATACTTTGTAACAAAAATAAATTTGAACAAGTATGTTCTACTAAGGAGGCGCACTACTAAATAGTTAGGGCAAAAAACGTGGGAGGATTGGATACGAAAATACTCCTTTTTTAAAACAAGCGGCAACAGTTTTAGGCGATATCTTGGGAACTATTTGGAATTACAAACGTACAAATTGGTGTCAAATGAAAGCTGTGAATCTCTGCATGATATACTATAGGAAAGGCGGCGATTTGTTATTTTTTAAAACCAAAAATCGTAGGGAACTACATGCGACCCAGGGGGGGGGACATGTCGCGAGGTTTTCAGTTGAGGGCCAACTCGAATGTTTGAGGGGCAAGGGCGTGTAGCAAAAAACATCTAACGCGAAACACGCGAAAAATGGGCGGAAAATAAATCGAAGAGAAAGGAATACAAAAAGAGTAAAATTTTGATGAAAAAACTCAACTGGTGGAAGGAAGTCATAAGGAGATAGGCCGCGTTTTGAAAAATACAGGATTAACAAAAGAAAAATATTAGTATATAGCTCCCTTCGAACCGCACTCCTGTTACTGAGCTTGGGCTAACATCCTTTATATTTTCATCTGACATTTTACTGATATAGTTCGCTCAAATTATATTTATAAAAGGAAATGCCATGATAACATGACAAGACACCATATAGAACGTTAAAATTGCGTGATGCCGCTTAAAAAATTGCAACTTTTCATGTTTCCCGCGGCGTATGAAACCGCCAGCGGATGGGATGGAAAACATTCACCATAGCACCCGGCGCGATGGCGCTATTCTCCAAAATTTACAGGCTACTTATCCGGAGTAATCGTGGCAGCACGCCTTTGCCGGAGATGGCTTTTGCTGCAAAGCAAACTCATCCAATCTTGAAACATAGCTATAACCTAATCTTGAAACTAACCCCAATATTGAAAAAAAACATTAATCTTGACAACCTAATCTTATATTGAAGCTTATTATATAAGTTTTATGGTCTTTTGGAAGATTAATCCAAGAGATGGCCCTCGTCACTTCAAGACAAAGCAGACACCAACTGTAGATTTGATCTTAATTTTCAGCAATCAATTATATTTAACATTTTATCCCACATTAACTTAGACAGAACTTTTGTATAGTTAAAACAAGTATTTTAGGCGCCATTTTGATCACGTTCTAAAACAAAAATGGTTCTAAGTTTCTCTCGGAAGGTTCTAGAATCATAATGGTTTCTGTAGAGAACTCTATTGGATCTTGAAAAGTCTTTGTTTTGCTTTTGTTTTATGGTATTTATAATCTTCTTTATTTTTTTTTTTTCACTTAGGTTCAATTGAAAAGTCGCTGAACCTATTTTTTTTCAGTCACTGAAAGAATTTTCTCTTGAACCTGAAAAAAGTCGAACCGAAAAAAAACAAAACAACCAACACCTTTTTGGAATCTAAAACGGATCACTTCACACTTGGTATTTTCCCCCCTTGATTTGTGCTTTCTTTCGTTCTGCTTTCCGCTCTTTAAAAAGGATTCTGATTCGGTGCCTTTCTTAGTTTTTTAGTTTTTTTTTTTTCCATTGAAAGATTGTGCTTCAGGGCATTTGGTAACTGGGCTCTTTTCTGACCAAGGGGTCGTTTTCGCCATCCGGTTTTTGTTCCCGCATTAAAGTCCTTCAGGTATTTTGCATTGAGCCCATCGTTTTTTAAAACACGAAGTTTTTTTTTTGCGGCGTTGAATATAATATCGTGATTTTTTCCTTAAGTGTTTAGCTTTTATAGGCGGCGCAGCGTCAGCCACAGGCTTAAGAATGTATTTTTGGGGGCAAAGAAGCGCAAGTTCAATTTTAAGGTAGAGCCTACTTCGCCAAAAGTCATTGAGTGAGATGCGGCATGCACTCTGCCCTTAACATTCCTCTTGAAGGTTCTGTTTTTCGGGAGATCTTCGTGTTCGTTAGATTGTGAGGTCTTTCGCATCGAAGTTTGTGTGTGGTTGTATGTCAGTTGGCAGTGTATATAATGTGCAAACTAGGTATTTTGGGCCATTAATTTGTTGAAAAAATTTGTATTAAATCTAAAATGTTTACTTTTTGGATATTACAGTATATTGCATAGTCATCATACAGGATGTGTGGTACATCGAAGTGACTGTGGAAGCTTAATTGGGTGGGCAGTAATCGCCCTTTTGTGCACTGACCATGTTTCCTGTGATGGTAGGCTTAGAGGCACATGTGCTAAGAAATGTGAGGGTGTGTTATGCATGCAGTGCAAAAAGCTAGTCACTGATTTGTCAATATAATAGATGGATTATTGACGTGCAAAGAATTAAAGCAGGTCTTTGTCTGGAAGTCGAGGAGAAGAGGTGGTTGTAAGGGGCGAAATGCAGTTCATGGATATAGGTGAAATAAAAAGAGAAGAAATGTTCAAGAAGTGTTCTGCTGTTTAATTTACAAGGACTAATGCGAGGAAAAGGCTCCGAACATGTAAGGTGTGTTATCGTGTCTTCAATAATCTAAGTGCGGTAAATTGTGGTTTCTCGGCCGTTAGGTAAAAACGGGAAAAAAAAAACATCACACGGTGGAAGCGGAAAAGGGGAGACACTAGGTAAAAAAAATTTCATAGAAAGCTACATAACTTTGTGGTAATTAGTCGTCCTTGTCTACAAAATTGAAAGGTTCCTCAAGCAGAGCAGCAGATTTTGAACTGTTCGTGTTTTCAAAATTTGGTGCCGGCCGTCCGTGTGAAAGACTTTTATGTAAGTTGCGGGATAGGTGGTGGATATCCTGGACGCAGTGGTCATTCGACGGACAAACACATTTAAGTTCTTTGTGGAGGTGTATTCAATTGTGGCGCTGCAAATTGGAAGGAGATGATCGACTTTCTACATTAATTATTGTCTGTTGTAAACCCGTTGTGTATATCTACGCATCCTTTGTGTGTTTTGGCGGGGAAAAGTGGCGTCCATTCCGCGGGAAGCGTCTGCAAAGAATATGTTCATGCTGCGCTGAGACAAGTAAGGCAAAGATAGGTATATTGTAGGGGTTCTATATAAGCCACACAGATGCTAAAGTGTTTAATTTCAAGTTTGTAAGGTTAGTTTATGTAAATTATTCTATATGGTATTTAGATATATTGCTTATTTCAACTTTGCAATGTAGATATCAGAATCTATGGAAAATACTTTTGTATGTAGTACTATAATATTAGATCACGGATTTCTTTCATCATATGTGTCCAATGCCGATTAACAAGAGTAAGGAAACTGCCGGAAGAAGATGAGGTATCGAGTGAAGCAAGAAACTCCGGCCGGTATTCCTTCGGGGTTTGCCTTAAAGCCATTGGTTACAATATTTGGAAAATCGCAAATGAAAAATCAAATAGACTAGAAACGATTTAAGAATGAAGTAAAGAAAAAGAAGGTCAAGCTGAATATGAAGATAGAGAAAAGAACCACAAAAAAAAAAAAACGGTCAAGCTGATTACAAACTTGAACTAGCGAAAAGGCTCTTTAAAGAGACAATGATATTTTGAAAGTCAATCCACATTTAAATTCACAAAGTAAACCAGAATCTATGCGTGTTCCGCACAGCTCATTGCGTGCTGATGAGAGCGAACATGATTATACTTTAGGGCCTTTGAACACCCTTCTTGTTGAGGACAAATGGGTGGCACAGATTACAATGGGCTACGCATTGATTCCTAGTTTGTCAGTAAGGCAAAGGAAGTAGTTTTTGCCCACTCCCCTAAATGAGTCGCAAAACTATGAAATTCTTAAGGCAGCCACATTGGATCCCAAGTACGAAATAAATGCAGATCGTTAAACCGCTTGAATGAAAGTCCGTAACAGGGGGGTCCACAAGCGCACACGCGACACGAATCTGTGGTGAAATGATTTGACATACTACTTTGAGGGGGTGGTGGGCCAAATTTGCGGACATTCCGCCTGGGATTTCAGGCTTTCTAAAAGACTTGATATTAGTGAACAGGCCATACTAAAACTGCCATTGGATTTCGCCATTACTCAGGGATAGCAAGGTCAAAAAGGCCAAAGACTTGGCTCGTGAAGCTGGGACCATATACATCATGCAACGTGGCCGCCGGTAGGATATTGGCAAAGAACGTCATAGCGCGGAGAAATGGTTTTGAAAATCGCATAGGCCATGGGACCAACCAAAATGCGCCAAATTCAAGCCAGTTGTGAAATGCTATAGTTGTGGTCAGGCGGGACACATAGTCCAAAATTTGTCCCAATGTGGTTAGCGAAAGGGCCGCATGCGCCAAATTTGCAACTGTTCATCAGGCGTAGTGCAATACAAATGGACGAGTCAAAAGGACCCAAAGGAAACCACAACACCAAAGCCGACCGCATAAACCGAGGAGAACAAGTAAGATCTTTCACGTTCATCCTGTTTCAAGTGTGGGAACACCAGGAATATAAACGCGAGTGTCCCCAAAAGACTGTGGCTCGATCGAGCACTTATGGTCCCAAAAAGCCAAGCCTGTATATAAATGCAACGAAATATGCGCAGAGAATACCTGAGGTCTCGAGCGGTTCTTGGAGCGCATGAACAAGGTGTCTCGTAGACGGCAAACATTGAAGGCAAAAAATGTAAAAATAATGCGACACCTGGACGAGCACGCCGACGGAGCCAGCAGGCCCGACCTGCCTCCTCGCGAACCGCACATTGGAGGCCGTACACGGCCCGCCCCCCCCCCCCCCCTCATCGCTCCCCCCATCATCGCTCCCCTCTTCCACCCTCCTCCCACTCCCCCTGTGATCCCCGCCCCGACGCCAAGGCGAAAATGGCGCACGCGGACAACGGGGCACTGCCCGGCCGCCGTTCGTCCTGGCGACAAGGAGCACGACACCCTCCCCCCGAACACAGGCGACCGCCCCAAACGCCTCCATCTCCCCCTCCCTCACCCGTACCGCCGGTAGAACCCTCAGATGGTATTGGTTTGGTACTGTAATATTCCATTGCCAAAACTAGACTTAAAAATCTAAAGTAGTATCTGGTAAAGTAACAATGGCTGGTGTGGAAGACCACTTGACTATGATGTCGTTGTTTAGGGGTAATGTATAGATTGAAACTGTTATGATGTCCACAGGGTGTACAGCCGAAGAAACAGGCCGGAGAGAGGAGCAGGGAAGAGAGAGCAAGGCGAACAAACTTATCAACAGAACAGTGAGGCGCGGAAGATACTGCACAAAAAGGGCGTGAAAAGGAGTTGTTTGATATTGGTATTCAAAGCTTGACTCCAAATGTTGATTCCCCAGCTGTGACAAGTGTACATGGTAGTGTAAAATAAAAAAACATGAAGGTGAGGGCGGCGTGAAAATGCACTGGTTTACTTGACGCCCAAGTCAGTGACGACACTGCCATTTAAGTTTCATCGTCAAAACCGCGCTCGCCGGCGGAGCCCCTCCACCTAAACAACTACAAAAATACTTTCCAAAAAACGACCTAAAAAACGGATCAGATGAGAAAACACAACGGAGAACACGTGGTCTAGCCCCATACCATCCGCCCAGAGCTAGACCCTCTTCTCCCCCCTTATTTCTGAGGTGATTCGCGTGCTTTCACCCGTGGTGTGATATTGACACAACACACGAGGTGTGTTTCTATGAAACGGGCACCCAGGGACGCCTGGAGGAAGCCAAGGAAGCTGCACGGAGAACATAGAACGGCAGCACTACCAAAGTGAGAGCGGAAGCGAGGCAGAGGGAAACCAAACAGCACTCCCTGTGGACAAAAATCGATCGGGTTTGCGCAACACAACACAAGAAGATGAGACGTAGAATATGTAAATGAAAGGAACATCCGCCTGCAGAGAAATGACCAAGACCAGCCCCGAAAACTTTAGGATGTCTATCGGAGGAAAAATAAGGCTCGCATTGTTTACAACACGGCTGCGAACGATCCCGCGCGGCATCCAAACAACCATCAGTGGAACCATCTTCCCACATTCACCGCGCAGCAACCGCTAACCGCGGTAGCGCCTAGCACACAGAGCGTACTATCTCTCTAGCATCGCCCCCCCCCACCGACACACCTCCCGCGAGGGATCCGCACCCCTCCGTCCAGGCTCGAACCCACAGGATTGGCTCAGTTTCACCGCCCGCCCAACCGGCCCCCGTGGGCTGACCCACCGAGGAGACAGGCGAATAAAAAACCCCCCCACCCACCCTCCCCCAGCCCACCCCACCCCCCCAAGCATAACCCACCTCCCCCCCTCCCACGTAAGCCCTCCCCCCCTCCAACCACGAGATAAACGGGACTGGGAAATCACTTCCTCCCCACACCGGTAAACCCGCCCGCAGAGCCCACCGGCGGGCACAACCCGGGAACACGGACACCCCCCAAACCCCAGCAATCCCCCGCAGTTACCAGCAGACCGCGCTCCTCCCGTAGCGCTCCATCGCAGGCTGACGGGGGGGCCAACAGCCACGCCCCTAAGAACCAAAATCACTCCAGCCTGCCGGAAACCACGAGGAACAACAAAAAAAGCAAGGACATCTCATAAGGTGCGGAAAAGGCCAAGGCGGACCTCGCCAGCCTAGGTTAACACAACGACGCCGTAGACCCCGAAACACTTCCCCACACCCTCGTTTTGAAGCACCTGCGACCCCCCAACGAGAAAAGTCTCCCCCCTATGGGACAGAGCAGGAATGGACTCGTCATCCCCAGGCGAGAAGGGCCGTAAAGAAACCTCTGGAGAGGAGCAAATCCCACTCCGGCCACCGTGAAGTCCCCCTCTGGCGGAAGACGTAAGAGAAGACAAAAAAGAGAACAGAGAAAGCTACCGCGGCAAATGATAAGTGTGAAACAATAGGGGACAGTAGAGACAAAGGACATGCCCGACTGGGTATTTGTCGAGAAGTAGCATTAAAGCAAATTGCGACTTCTGCGCGCTCCCTCCCCACCCCCGCTCCTCCCCCCCCTTCCCCCCTTCACCCGCCCCCCCCCCACACCCCCCACCCATCACCCGTCGCCCCACACGCTAGCCGATACATAACACGTCCATACACACAAACTGCGATCGTTCCGCTACACCCCACCCCCTCGCCAGGCACTCTTCCCACACCCCCAACGATCCGCCAATATGCCTCCATCCCAGGCTGACGGGGGCAACTTCCCGATCCCGGCCCCAACAACACGGAGACCAGCACGCACCACCCAGCGGACCTAAACAACTCCGCCCCTTTCCGCCGAGACCCTACCCCACCCGCACCCCAAACCCTCTACCCTCCTCCCCTCTCCCACCCCCCCCCAAGACAAAGCCCGAACGCCCAAAGGTCAGGACCAACCAAAACCACCGGTACCCCCACTTCGTGGGGCCTCCCCCAAATACAGTGCCTCCCCACACAGCCCCCCCCCACCCCCACTCCTCACCCCACAGCGCCCCCATGAGAGCACAAAGCGAGGGGGGGTGGACCGCGACACCCACGGGATCCCTCCCGAGGGACTTGTAAAAAAAACCTATGGGTTGTTAATCACCCTGTGAAATTATTGTACGGTGCCCCCCCCTCACCCCTATCGAGAGCCTCCCCTGCAATCCCCAACACACTCCGCCTTCCGCCGGGTCATTACCCCCTCCCCTACCTACCCATAACCTCCTTTCACCCTCCTAGTGCAACCTCTCTCTGCCCTTACCCCCCCGTCTCCTTTTCACGGGTAAGGAGGATCGTACTCAAGCTCCTTCCCCCACGGGATGAATAGCTACCCCAAAGCAACGGGCGAAGAGACCCCGACCCACAGGCACCCACAGACGGCCCTTGACTATCAATTCTTTCCCCCCACCCACCTCCCCTCCCCACGACCCATTTCCCTTCCCACCCCTCCTCCCCCACCCATTCCCACTATGATCAAGGGCCAAGATTTGCTGTTTTCACTTTAAAATTTTTTCAATTTTTTTAGTTTTTTTTGCGTGACCGTATGCAAATCTTTTGGCAGATTGAAACAAAAAACCACTGAGAAAAGTCAGCGACAAATGAAACCAGCATTATGATCGAAATCGCAGGTGCGAGAATTTCTGCCCGATGATCAAGTACTTGTATTTCCTTGCCTGATCAGTGCCGCAAGTAGACAGGTAAATGGCTGGCCAATATGCAATTTAAGCGCCGTTGGATAGGGTAACATGAGATTGAAAATGCCAGGACTAGGGCAAGAGTTGCGTGTAGTGCATTTGTCAATCAACTCTTAAACGTGGTACAATAGAAATGAGGAGTGACAGACTGACCCAATGTGTGTACATTACCGGTTTGTAGTTCATGAAATCGGTCAATCAAATGATATGTGTGACGATGTTGTGTAACTGACACGTCAATTGCAATATCTCTGTTGATGATTGTTGTAGGCACCTAATGTGTTGTGAAACCCCAAACATGGTTGTTCAAGTGACATTGCATCAGAATAACTGAATCTCAAGAAGTGAAATTGTAGGTGTGTTAGCTGCATATGATGGGTTATTTTCTTATGTACCTGGTCGTACACATTTGGTTGAACATCATATTGATCTAATCGATCACAGAACTGTACGCCAGTGTGCCTACAGGGAATGCCCCAGTCATGCGTGAGCCGTCAAAGAAGAACTGATCGTATGCTAGAACTCCCCCCCCCAGGCATTATTGCCATGCCTCGCCTATTGTGGTGGTGCAACCTGATGGATCGGTTCGCGTTTGTTCAGATATTGAGAGAATTGAACAAGAAATCCAAATTTGCTCCATACCAAAGGCCTTTAGAATAAGATGAAATTCTTGACCAAAGTGGGTTGTGCTGTGATAAGTATATTACCACTCTTGATTTGACCAACGGGGTATACCAAATTCACTTAACGAACGACGATCTCGTGGTGCTGTGTTTTGGCATGATTTTGGTCAATTCAGGATCACTGTAATACCATTTTGGTTTGCAAAACAGTCGATAGTAGTACACATTTCAACGACTTATGGATTATGTGCTGCGTGATTGTCATGATTTTGACCTGTGTGCATAATGATGACATTTGTCATCTATCGGTCAATCTTGGAAGGATCATGTAGTCACTTGCAATGGTATTTCAGTACTTTTGGAAGCAGGACTTACTGTAAAAGCCGGCGAGCGAAGTGCAAGTTGCCAACACCAGCAAGTTGAATGCCTGGGTCATGTGATTGGAAATGGCGATCTTACGCCGTTGCATAACAAAATTGAGGGCTGTTAGTAATTTTCATCGTTCCCATCACTAGAAAAGTGAGGGCATTTCTAGGCCTTACGGGATATTATAGGAAATTCATGAGGAACTACGCACCATTGCAAAACGCTCATGTCGACCAAGAGAAAAAGTTCCTAACAATTGTGGTATGGAATCCAAATGTGAGGATTGCATTTCAGATGCTCAAAGCGTGTTTGACCAACACACCTATTCTGGCAACACCTGATTTGGATAGGCATGTATTGTCCAGACAGACGCCTCAAATTTGGCCTTGCGCTGTGCTGAGTCCAATTGACAGTGAAGATTAGAAAAAGGAACAGGCCGATAGAACGAACATTGTCCCTGAAAAGGAAATGTTGGCTATGTTTGGGCCAGTTCGAAGTTGAAATTAGAATACTACTTGATAGGCTATCATTTCAGGAATCATGCCAGATCATCAGGCACTGAAGTGGCGAGCTAGTACACGTGTACAACTAATCTTTTGATGAGATGGTTCTTATTATTCAGAAGTTCCACATTTGATGTGGAGAGTACCTTAAAGGGCTAGCAAATGGGAATGAGATGGGCTCACGTAGAGGCATTAATAGTCTTATAGTGTTCAAAACTGTGCTTTGTATTACATTAGGCAAGTGGAATGTGTAACACTAAGATATTGTTATTTATTCCACAACTTTAATGATATACCTGTATGCTAAGTCAATGCATCTGTGTGAATTCTGTACATAAATGTGGGTTGTGATGTGTGACACCATTATTTTTATATTTCAAGTCTGGAGGAATTGTTACATTCTATGACTGTTTTAATTGTTAATTTGCCTGTCATGCACACAAACCCTAACGCCCTAAAGATGAATTCTGGGAAAGATTATTTATTTTGAACGTTTCTGTTGAAACATTTCTACCTGTAATTGGGGACAGTTCATATCAAATCTCGAACATGGTCTTCAGTATGGACATTTACCAGCGGAAAGTCTCCTAGTGCACTCCGGTCGACATAAATGCAATCTGTGAGGTGATCTTCATTTTCCGTATGGATTGTTGGACTGGAATTGATCTGGTTATATACAACTATGAAGGACTTGTCATTTTGCACTACAAAGACAAGATTTCTTAATTTATTTCAGATGTATATTGAAATGTTATATAGGCCTTACACGGCTTTCAGTTCTTTAGTAAGACTGACACGTCTTTTCATCGGGGGAGGCCTGTCATGTTTCAGTGTAATAATGTGCAAAATAGGTATTTTGGCCTATAAATATTGTTTGAAAATGTGTATTAATATAAAATGTTACTTTTTGATATTTCTATAATATTGAATGGCTTTGATTTGAACTACAAAAAGAATATATTGCACGAGCTAGAAAAATATTGTACAAACCGTCCAAGACGAGTACAATATTTTTCTAGGGAGTGCAATATATTCTTGTATATACAAAAAAGACATTCTATTATTATTATTATTTAAATATCATTCCTGACTCAAGCCAAACCATGCGTTGACAGTGTTGTATTCCAAAGTCTACCAGCCAGTCAAAAATGCCCCGGAATCGATACATATTCAAAATAATATGTATTACATCCGGGGACTTTTAGCCGTAACTGAACAATACAAAGATTTATTGCACCACTCGGATCCTGGTAATAAATAATAATACAGGACTATTGCATAGTCTAATCATACAGGTATGTGTTGTACATAGAAGTGACTGTTGGAGCTTTAATGGGGTGTGCTGAGTATAGCATTGTTTGTGCACTGATCCATGTTTCCTGTGAATGTTAGGCTTTAAGGCACATGTGCTAGACATGTGATGTTGTGTTGTATGCATGCAGTGCAAAAGCAAGTGCACTGATTGGTCAATATCATAGCTTGTATATTGAGTGCAGAATTTAAAGTCGGTCTTTGGGGGTCTGGAATTCGAGGAGAGAGGTTGTAAGGAGAAATGGCAGTCATTATATATGTGAAATAAAAAGAAGAAGAATTTAAAAGAATTGTTTCGGCTGTTTATAATTTACAAGGACTCTAATTCGACGGACAAGGCTCCGCACAGGTAAGTGTGTGTATCGGTTGCTTCCATATACCTAAGTGCGGGAAATTGTGGTTCTCCGGCCGTTTAGGTAAAACGGGAAAAAACATCACATGGATACATTTGGCCAATGATAGCTTTCTTTTCCTCGCTTGTTTCTCTATCCATCTTCGGATAATTTTTTTTTCATCGGCTTTACCCGCAAGTGGGGGAATGTCAAGTTTCAGATCTTCTTGTTTTTTATGTTTTACACACAACGGTGTTTACGACATATTGCCAGTCCCGCTCTGATACCCATGACACATACCTCCTAATATATCATTACCTTTTGATATCAGGCGATCAACGCTTTTTTCATATTCGCAAGAGCAGCGTGGAATTCCCGTGCGCACCTGTTTTTCTCAAAAAAGGCCAGCTCTTCTTCTTTTTCTCCCCCCCTCTTAAAAATTCGCCGGCTTGATTTCTATCTAACCTTTGACAGTCAAATCATCTCTGTTCAATTCTTCCGATTTCTTTTTCGTCAATGCCGAGTGCAGTCTTCTTTCTCGGTGTGTTTTTAACCCTTCCCTATCTCTCCTCCACCCGAAACCTTTATAGATATGAGAAATCACCATCATTACAACTGCCTTTTATTGCAAGGAAGAGTGATGGGTCCATCATCTTTCATATGTCTAGCGATCTTTTGGCATTCCAGTTCAGCGTTCCTATTGGTTTCTCAAAGTCGAAATCCACTTGACAATCGCCCCATGGTTCTCGGCGCAGCTACATAACTTACTGGCAGTGGCAGTTCGATGGTTAGATTTCAAACCGCGTCGGCACAAAAAACCGGCTGCCACACTTGCGTTCCAGCTGATAGAAAGACCTGCCTTTCGGGGATTAACTTGTAGGCTGCATCGCGTTCCACAAGAATCGCGGGATCTTTCAGTCCTGTGTGAGCTTCCATGTGTTTTTTTATGATCTTCGATTATCGCGAAGAAGTTGATCTTTATTAATTTGAATTACTTTGTCCAACAATGATTCGATTGACTTTTGCATCCATCTTGAGTTCCCAGGTGTTAATTTCACATGCAGCCAATATTGTGGCGCAGCCGCGAATTGCTGATGGGGTTGTGCTGGGACCACCTGGAGTGCACCCAAACCTTGACGCAGTCGGCCTTTGCCACGTTTCCCGTTATTAATAGACGTCTCAACTTCTTCGTAGTACTTCAGAACTTTCGATTTGTATGTGCAACTTGTACAAGCAGGCGACAGCCATCAGCACCGGGCAACCCAGTTACGCGATACGCTTTGCGAAACAAAATTTCTCCGTCACAACAGGCGAATATTGTGAAGTTCCTTGAAGCAACAAGTGGGTTGTATTCCAGTAGCGGAATATTCAAGATGAAGTTTCCTCTCAGCCTTCCGTCGTCTACATCTTCGTCTTGTCAATTATCCTGGGAGTACTTATTAGGAGAGTACTGGTATAAGTTTGAGGCCTCGGTTTTTTTATAATACCGTCGTCACAATGAGTGCCGGCAGTACACTGGCTTATGAGCGTATGAAAGGTCAATTTTGTTTATCATCATCAGCCTGATTGTCCGGAACCGGTCTGAAAACCGCCCCGTCCTGTTCCCCTGTGACTGACTGCCGGGATACTTGCCAGGTATCTAATGTAAAGCACCTTATGTCTCTATTCCTTTTTTTTATTCCCATTCTCCTCAACCTGTTGCTTTCTACCGAAGATAGTCCACCTAGGTCTTCTTTACGCTTAGAAACAGCGCCTGGCGCGCGACTGAGGAGGCGATACGCAAAACTTGCATAGCGCCCTCTGTTAGCAACCTCACGTATTAATTATTATGGTGTCAAATTGAACATCGCATTTATAAAACTGTCTTTCTTAGTTTCTTCATCAAAAAGATTCTAAAGGACTAAATCATAAGAAATAACAAAAGCAAATTTTGAAGGGGAGTAGTAGAGGTAAACGACTTGCCATCTTTCATGTACCATGTAATGCTGTGATAATCTATCATGCAGGACCCCGGGTCCCCGGTCCATCGATCTTTCTTAAGGAGGATTTTCCTTCACGCTTTACGAGAAGCACCAGCTGCATTACTTTCAAATGCGTTACGTCAGATGCTATTGATTTTAATTTATCACTGTCACTCTTATATTTAGAAATTATGGTAATGAGAACAGGGTGGGGCAGAAATTCGGACTAAAATAGAAGAAATAAGCCAAAAAAGTCACACTTTGTTGGTAAATGTTGTAAATTCGTTCAAAAGTTAAATCTAATAAATTGCTCCAAGTGGAAGGTGTATAACGCTAATATAGAATGGTCAGTGTTTATTTATATGGTCATCGATTACTTATTTGAATAATTTCCATTTGAACAAGAATAGAAGCCAACATCACTGTTGTGATTATAAATATTGAAATGAAAATGGCTACTAAAGGAAGTGTGTTCCCCGTAAGTGGATTTCAGGCCCATTTCTTAAACTCACTAGGGGGGAGGAAAGTGTTGTACACTAAAACAAAACTTGACCAATGAGAGGAAATTTGCAAGATATCTCCAAAACATTTCTGCTGCTTTCATACTATACTTCATCATAACAAAAATAAATTTGAAAGTGATGTTAGAACAGCACTCTGTTTATGAGGATTTGGGCCATTAAAATACTTATATTTTTCATCTGACATACTGATATAGTTCGCTCAAATTATCTTTATAAAAGAAATGCTGATGAACATGACAAGGCCACCAATGACGTTTTAATAAACTTGAGTGATTGCCGCTTAAAATGAACAAAGTTCATGTTTCCCGAGGCGTAGAACCGCCCAGCGGTGCTGGAAACATTCACCATAGCCACCCGCGCGAGGCCTATTCTAAAAAATTTACAGCATATCAGGAGCGTACAGTAATCTGGCAAGCACGCTTTGCCGAGATTTTCCTGCAAAAGCACTCAACCCCAATCTTTAGAAATCTAGCGAATAACCTAAATCTTGAAACTTAACCCCGATCTTGAAAAAAAAACAATTAATCGGCCACACGAACTCTTTATAGTGAAGCTTATTATATAAGTTTTAGGTCTTTTTGGAGATTCATCAAAGCGATGGCACTCGTCACTTCAAGACAAAGCAGACACAAACATGTTAGATTTGAACTTTAATGTTCAGCAATCAATTATTTTTTAACTTTGATACCCACATTAAATATACAGAACTATATGTAAAACAGAATGCGCAGATCACTCTAGAGAAAAAAATGGTTCTAAAGTTTTCCCCGCGGGAAGGTTCTAGAATCATTAATGGTTCTCTGTTAGAGAACTTATTGAGCTTGAAAAGTCGCTGAACTATTTTTTCAGGGTCACGAAAGCGCTGGGAAACTATTTTTTTCAAGCGTTCAATGAAAAACTTTTCTCTTGAACCTGAAAAAAAGTTTCTGAACCGAAACCACAACAACACTTTTTGGAACTAAAAACGGATCAACCTTCACACTTGGTACTTTCCCCCCCCTTTATTCTTTCTTCTTGCTTTACGCTCTTTAAAAGGGACTTGCAGCCCCCCATTCACCATGAAGCATTGTGCTTTTCAGGGGCATTTGGTAAACTGTGGGTCTTTTCTGACCACCGGGTCGTCGCATCCGGGCGCTAACTTCCTTCAGGATTTGCATTGAGCCTTCTCTTTTTTAAAACACGAAGTCTTTTGAGGGCGCCTGAATATAAATCGTGATTTTTCCTTGAAGGTTAGCTTTTATAGGCGGCCCGGCGCAGCGTCGCACCAGGGCTTGAGAACTGTATTTTTGGCGCCAAGAAGCGCATTCAATTTTAAGGTAGAGCCTACTTCGCCAAAAGTCATTGAGTTTGAGATGCAGATGCCACTCTGCCCTTAAAATTCCTCTTGAAGGTTCTGTTTTTCGGGAGACTCTTCGTGGTCGTTAGATGTGAGTTTCGCCATCGATTTGTTTGGTGTGGTTTGTCTATGGTCATGTGTCAGGTGTAATAATGTGCAAATAGATATTTTGGGCCTATAAATATTGTTTTGAAAATTTGTATTAAATATTAAATGTTAATTGTGATATACAGTATATTGAATAGTAATATCCATACAGTAAGTGTGGTACATAGAAGTGACTGTTGGGATTTAATTGGGTGTGGCTGAGTTATAGAAATGTTGTGCACTGATCAATGTTTCCGGTGAATGGTAGGCCTAGAGGCACATGTGCTAGACATGTGATGGGGTGTGTTATGCTTGCAGTGCAAAAGCTAGTCACTGATTGGTCAAATAATTAGCTTGGATATGACTGTGCAGAATTAAAAGTCAGTCTTTGTCTGAAGAGTCGAGGAAGAGGGTTGTAAGGAGGCAATTGCAAGTAGTCAGGTATATATGTGAAATTAAAAGAGAAGAATTGTATAAGAAGTGTTCGGCTGTTAATTTACAAGGACTCTAATGCGAAGGACAAGGCTCCGCCACATGTAATTGTTGTTGTTCGGTTTCTCAAGAGACATAAGTGCGGTAAAAAAGTGTGGTTCTCCGGAGTTAGTTTTAAAACGGGGAAAAAAAAAATCACATTGTACATTTGGCCAATGTGATAGCCTTCTTTTCCTAGCTTGTCTCGATTCATTTCGGATAATTTTTTCATCCGGCTTTACCCGCAAGTGGGGGAATGTCAAGTTTCAGATCTTTTGTTTTTATGTTTACACACTAACGTGTGTTTACGACATATTTGCCAGTCCCTTGATACATGACACTATACCTTCAGAATATCATTACACTTTGATATCAGGCGATCCAACGATTTTTTCATATTTCGCCAAGGAGCAGCGTGGAAATTCTCGTGCGCACTTTTTTCTACAAAAAAAGGCCCAGAGTTCGTCTTTTTCTCTGATCCGCTCGGCTTTGATTTATACCTTGACAGTCAAATAAGTCTGCTCAGATTCTTGCCGATTATTTTCGTCAAATAGCCAGTGCAGTCTGCTTCTCGGGTGGGTTTACCCTTTTATCTATTCCCCATACACTCCTAAAACATTTATAGATATGAGGAGAATCACCATCAGTTACAACTGCTTTTATGGCAAGGGAAGATGATGGGTCATCATCTTTCATTGTATAGTCATAGCAGATCTTTTGGCAAGTTCCAGTTCAGAGTTTTCCTATTGGTTTCTCAAAGTCGAAATCACTTGCACAATCTGCCCCAGGTCTCGGTTCGCAGCTACATAACTTACTGGCAGTGGCCATTTCGCTTGGTAGATTAAAAACCGGTCGGCGCACAAAAAACGGCTGCCACACTGCGTTCCAGGCTGATAGAAAGACTGCCTTTTCGGGGATTATGTAGTGCTGCATCGCTTTTTCCACAAGAATCGCGGGATCTTTCAGTCCTGTGTGAGCTTCCATGTGTTTTTTATGATCTTCGATTATCGCGAAGGTGATTCTATAATTTGAATACTTTTGTCCAACACTCGATTCGATGACTTTTGCATCCCTGCTTGAGGAGTTCCGGTGTTTTGTAAGGTCACATGCAGCAAATGTGGCGCAAGCCGACAATTGCGATTGGGTTTGTTTGCTGGCGACCACCTGGAGCTGCACCCCCACCTTGACGCCAGTCGGCCTTGCCACGTTTCCCGTTATTAATAGACCGTTCAACTTTTCGTATTACTTCAGAAATTTCGATTTTGATGTGCAACTTGTAACAGAGGCATGCGGCATGCCTAGCCCCGGCCCCACTTACGATACGCTTTGTCGAAACAAATTTCTCCGTCACAACCAGGCGACTATTTTGAATGTTCCTTGAAGCACAAGTTGAGGTTGGTATTCCAGTAGCGGAATATTCAAGATGAAGTTTCCTCTCAGCCTTCCGGTACGTCGTCATCTTCGTCTTCACTTTTATCCTGGGATACTTATTAGGAGGTTACTTGTTAAGTTTAGGCCTAGTTTTTCTAAAGATACCGTCGTCACATCGAGTGCCGGCAGTCCAATGGGCTCATGAGCGGATGAAGTCCATTTTGGTTTCTCATCATCAAGATGATGTCCGGCCCACCGGTTGAAAACGAACCGTCCTGTCCCCTGCTGCAGACTGCCGGAATTGGCCAGTTGTCCTAGTAAAGCACCCTTCTAATGGTCTATATTCCGTTTTTTTAGTCCCATCTTCCTCAACCATGTTGCTTATCTACCGAAGATAGTCCCACATAGGTCTTCTTGTTTACGCTTAGAAACAGCGCCTGGCGCGCGACTAGGGAGACGCTACGAAAACTTGATAAGTCGCCCTTGTTGCAACTAACGATATTAATATGGTGTTTGTTCGTCAAAATTATGAACATCGCATTTATAAAAACTGCTTCTTTAGCTTTTCTTTCATCAAAAATGATTCTAAGCATAAATCATCAAGAACATTAAAACAAAAGCAAATTTTGAAGGGGACGTAGAGGTAAAAACGACTGCATCTTCATTGTATACCATGCTAATTGCTGTGATTACTATTAATCAGGCAGACCAGGGGTCCCCGTTCCATCGATCTTCTATTAAGGAGATTTTCCCCTTTACGAGAAGCACAGCTGCATTACTTTCAAATGCGTTAAGTCAGCATGTATTGCTTTAATTATCACTGTCACTCAGTATTATAGAATGAAATATTGGTAATGAGAACATGTGGGGCAGAAATTCGGACTAAAAAATAGATTAAGAATATAAGCCAAAAAAAGTCACCAAACTTTTTGTTGGTTTAAAGTTGTAATTCGTTCAAAAGTTACATATAATAAATTGATACAAGTGGAAAGTGGTGTATAAGCTAAGCTAGAATGGTAAAAGTGCTTTATTTTATAATGGTCATCGATTATTATGTGAATAATTTCATTTGAACAAGAGACAACATTCCCTTGTTGTGATTCTAATATTGAAATGAAATGGCTAAGAACGTGTTTTCCCCTCTAAGTGGATGTCAGGCCCATTCTTAAACTCATAGGGGGGAGGAAAATTGTTGTACCTAAAAAAAAATGGGCGCGAAATAAATCGAAAATGAAAGGAATACAAAAAGAGCTAAATGTTGATACCAAAAACTCAAATTCTGTTGTGGAGTAATACTGGATATAGGCGCGTGTGCACAAAATAAAGGTATGAACAAAAGAAAATAGTTAGTCATATCGCCCCCTCAAATAACGAAAAATAGAAAAACGCCCAATGGGCGCAAAAATGTGTTAAAACTGAATCCCAAGTTATAGCTTTAATTAAAACATAGTTACAACCTTCCTGTCATTTCAATAAAAATAAAGAAAAGGCGCAATGGGCAACAAAAATATGTGAAAAACTGCCATCCTAAGTTACAGAGCGTTAATTTGATGTACGAAAACTCCATTGGCGGGAAAAAATGTGTTGAAAACGGCCATCCCCCAAGTTAAAGCTTTTAATTGATGTAAGTAAATCTCTCCTGTCAATTCAAATAAAGAAAATAGAAAAAACGCACATTGGGGCGCAAAAGGTGGTTTAGAGGAATCCCAAGTTATAAGCTGAATATATATGCAGGTTACACCTTCCTTCATTTCAAATCAAAATGTACCTAAATTTTGGTCTTCTTAAGGTGGCTGTGAAGTCAGGGAACTTAGTCAAAGGACAGTGTTTTTAGTTTTTTTAATGGTTGTTCTCAAGGCATTAAATATTAAAATTGTTTCTTTCATATATTTTAACAGAATCTTTATATTTTATTTTTTCTTCAATTATTTTGTCATTTTACTTTTACTCTATGTACACATTTTGACCAAGCAGAACAATCACATGGGTCTGAACTGCAAAAGGGCGGGTAATTTCGCCGTATTAAGCAATACTCGCCTGTGCTAATCGGCGCGCGAGATGTAATGAGCGCATTAGAAACGCCTTGCTGCATCGAGCGATTTATGCCGCACACCCATGGTAACTTGTATGCAATTGTAAAATGGTTTGCCCCCGTGTGTGAGTTGCTTTTGCAAAACAGAAATATGGATTTTGGGGATTTAAATTTCAACGATTGAGCCTCATAATTGGAATTGTGATTCATAAGTATCCAGAGAAGCAAGTGACATGGTGGCAGAAGCGAAGCAGTGTGAAGAATAAGAGATTAAAACGCTTGTGGTTTGGGAATCAGGCTATTATTTGTAGCGAAATGGGACAATTTGGACACAAAATGGCGATTTTCTCTGTGTTCACTTTCGCGATAATCGTGATTTTCGGTTCCCAGTTTCTCGAAAATCCATTATCAGCAACAGGTAAGAAAGAAAAACGCATCGTATAGAGCATATCAAAATGATAGGGTCGGTATTTTTAGCTTTTTCAGTTTGGTTAAAAATCGTGAATTATGTCACCTTGGAACAATCATGGCAGTGTTCCAAATTGAAAAACGCGGTTTTTGGCTTTTTTGGCAAATAATTAAAATAGTGCAGAATTAAAAAAGGGGAAATACCGACCCTGAACTATGACCTCCTCTGGAATACAAAACACGAACAAGGCACATTTTTAGAAACATTTCTATATTTTTTTATAGGGGGGGAACCAAAAAAAAAAAATGAGTGAAAAATCTCATATTTTATGATTTTCTCAAAAAAGACGTATTTTGGGGAAATTCAAAATATTGTCATATTTGGATTCCTTGAGTCATTTCCTTATCAAATATGTACACTTTTATATATGTTGGAACAACAAATAAGAAGATACGGCAAAAAAAAAAACACTTCATTTGTAATTCCTCTGACTTCACAGCCACCTTAAAGTCATATCCCTTCCAATTTTGCTTTACCGTGTCACTATACTCTTGACTCACCGTAGTTTACTCTACGTGGCCCGATCATTTTCTTACTTATAAAACTCTCCTATTTTACTCACCCTTTATCTATTCCCTGCAACGTTGCCAAACTTCCCATTTCCCAGCCAGTCTTGGACAGAGAATATTAAAATCAAAGAAAGCTTTTTAAGGCCATTTAAAAACTTGCATGTGTTATCTTTGTCTGAAATTGCAACGCATTACACACCCAACACTAAAACTCCAAAATGATAGATATACGTAGATCATTTCAGATATAGAAATAGACTCCTTCGCCAATTTTGGAGGCGACCCGACAATAAGGCGACCCGACAAAAGGTTCTAGATCGTCTTTAGAAATTTAACTATAGGGTGCTAAGTCCTAAATAACAATTTTAAGTCCCAAACTTGTTCCTCTATAATTTCATAATTATAATTCACCTTTTTCTAAGTAGGGCCTATGTGCCCTCATTTAGTAAAATTGAAATAAACAAAAAAACAAAAAAACCGAAAATTAAAAAATTTAATTTGTAAATTATGAAAATTTATGAGGGAACACAGGTTTGGACATAAAATTGTGCCATGTGCAGGCCCCAAAAGAAAAATTCAGCAACATTGAATTATTCGGTGATGAAACTCATGATGTAAATTGGGGAAAATGAAAATGAAATTGAAAAGGAGGCAAACATTTTGTCTAGTGTTCTGTATGTTGAGATCCATAAACCTGGTGAAGATCTTGAGCACACTCGATTCCACTTTCCTTTGTTCTAACTTGGGCCTTTGTTTAGATGCTACGATTCTATTATTAGAGTTTTGTTGGCCTATCTCGTACACCACACTCACGGTTAACCACAGGACGGTTGCCCAGGGCCACACAGTATTATGGCCGACAGGCGACATTGATCCAGCGATTTTGTCTTTGTTTCAATGGTGGATGACGTCATTGTAAGCAAAATGGAAAATCACCCGCGGATTGATATTGCCATCAAAGAGTTCGGACAAATATCATTCTGGTCAATAAATTCAATTTTAATTACGTTCTAATATCGTAAGTGAAATATTTCCGGTCTTTAAAGGTGATAAAAATTGGATTTTGATGATGAAATGAAGCCTTCCAATTACATTCCCGGAAGCACCAAACTATTTTGTCTCGCGGATTTGTCGATATATGTTATGCGGCTAATGTTATTGTGCAGAAAGAGCATCGCCATTTTGTGACCGTGTACTTTTACGTTGCAGAAGTTGTCCAGTAAAGTATGCAGTATTCAGTCTTTTCTCGATAATTGTGTCGGTGAAGCAAAATGGGGAACTGTCTACAGGGTCATACCGCTGACGATATTTCACTATTACATGATGATTCCGAGGTAGTCAACGAAAGACTTGGACCACCTCCACCATATCAAGTGCGTAGTCGATTCAGAATATATTTTTATGAACTCATAATTCTTTTGTTGTGATTAGGTAATTGTAACAATAGGACTTCCTTTCCAGCACCTGATCATCGGAGCTTTTCACTTGCTTTTCAGTATAAAAGAAGTGATTATGTTGTGTCGCGATATGTATATATTCTTAAATATTGTGGGCTTAGCCTAGGCTTTGGTGCTTTTTAGAGAGCTTTGCTTATTCATCATGTTTCACATTTATTTTCAGTAAGCTAATTCACTAATTCAAATATTATTTTGGTTGAGTCTGTTCATGTGTTTAGAAAGTTACTAAGGCTAAGTTTATCCTACAGACAAGTTACTTGTAATATAAATGAACTTTTCCCATGCATAATAAGGGTTAAGTTCGATGACTTGTCAATGGTATTTTGAAATAAGAACAAATGCAAGAAATTTCATGCATTTTAATTTGTATACTTTCTACAGTTTTCACTGACAATGCAAATTGGATACACAATTAATTTTAAGATGCATGGATCTGAATAGCTCGTTCCGTAGCGTTGCACGTCGTCCGTACCTACCTCCTAACAACACTACGCACGGGAGTCTATTGAAAAAGCCGGGGTGGGTGCGCAGCGGGTCCGATGCGGAATAAGCAAATTCAGAATCAGTACAAAAACAGCACTTATTGAAAATCTTTACCTTTGATGTAGTCCTAAATTATATTTATATTATACGCACGTTGTTTTCTTGACTGATTTTCCATTCATGGATAAAATCTGGTTATTTTGAAATGGTGATTTCTTAACCGTTAAAAACCTCAATTTAAACATACATGTAGCAGTTGCCCCACTAGATCAGTGAGTCGCCCCTGGATTGTTCCCGGTTTATTTTCTTTAGAATAGGCACGAGCACGCTTATTTTCGCTGATTACCAATAAATTACGAACATACACGCGGAAGTCATGGAAGTGGGAGACGACTGTGTTTAGCTTCAATTTTTCGGTCACTTCGTGCCCTTTTAGGGCCAACATTTCACGGATGTAAGCATGAGCTGTGCACCGTTTGTATTTTTTAAATGGAGCTAGTAGGGATGCTAAGACATCAAAGTTTTCATATATACACGGATTTCGTGTCACCGAAGACTGTAAGTATACCAAAACTCTTGACTTTGTGGCACAGTGAGCTACAGTGGAGCCCGTGTTTTTTACGAACTACCGCTCAGGCTCTATTGGAGTGGAGATAGTAGGGGCTATCGTAGCGGAAAGAGCCAGAGCAACCTCGGGCTAGGATCTGAAGCCTGAAGGGACTTGCCAACAACCCACACTGTGAATTACAATTGAATTGGGCAGTGTGTGCACTGATCCTCTGCATATAACTTACAAAGTTCTCATAAGTATAGCTTTATTCCGCTTATGTACGTACATGGATTGTGTATGTACATGTAGTTGCCTACGCCGCTATGGTACACCAAGTGATTGTGAATTATTTGGTCTAAAATAAGCCTTGCCCTTGTGCCATGATAAAATCTAAAGGCCTGCCTTTTCTTGTAGAATTAGGGATGAATTTAGTATTCTGGCAGACTGCCAATGCTTAAATTTGGCATCAAGCAGTCGGCTTTGCGCTCTGTCTACAGAATCTGCCAGTGCTTAAATTTGGCATCCTTAACGTGCAGGTTATTTCATTAATGTTGCCAAATTCATAGGGTGAGCAAAATACACCTGGATGCTTGGCATGGACTAGACCAATCTTGAATCATGATAAATTGGACATACATCCAGCCTAGTTCTGCTAAGCATAACTCCACATGTCTTTAACATGTTGTCATTAACGGATGTAAAGTTATGCAAAAACACATGGAATACCTTTCCCCTGTTACCAGCATGAGCAGGCCATTTCAAAGAGCCAACTTTGCAGACTGCAGATGAACAAAAAAACAAAAACAATTCAGAATCAAGTTGATATGTTCCTTAGATAGTAAATTACCTTTTGAAATAGTTAATCCTCAAAAATTTGTCTAAAAACAGTAGAAATCCATTTTCCGGAGAAACAACCTTTCTCATGCAGAAGTGATTGTAGTCGCAATTTTCTTCAAAATTTTTAATTTCTAATTCTTTTAAGTTTTTTTCACATATGTCATCACATTATATAGGATCTTAAGTTGTGTTTGATAGTGAAAACAGAGATATATCGTACATTTAGAGGGATTTTGAGATCAACAAACTTGAGGTAACAGGGAAAGGTATTCCATGTGTTTTTGCATAACTTCACATCCGTTAATGACACATGTTAAAGATATAATGTGGAGTTATGCTTAGCAGAACTACATCCAGCCTGGATTGCAGGTAAAGCCTGATCCATGGATTCAGTGTGGGTAGATGTTCCAATCTGTCCAGTAATAAATTATTGTGTTGACTATAAATAAAATGCATTTATAAATTTGCAGGATTCTTACAGTTTGACAAAATTCTACCAGGAGTTGCTTTTGATTCAAAGGAAAGAATTTAGTATTGTGCCACACCCTATGAATTCGGCAGCCTCAACGGAATAAGCTGCATGTTGAAGGATGTGGTGGCAGAATACTGAATTCATCCCCTTTTGGAAATTGATTTGGCTACATCAGTATTCTTTTGGATGATCCACATATTAGGTATATGCGAGAAAGACAACCTTGGACTTAATTACTGTGCACTATGCCCATGATGTATTTAATCACTGTCAGAACTTCTTAGGCAAACTTGGGGTATGCGCAGCGTGATGTGCACCAACCCAGAAGCACAAATAAGTTAACAAATGTCACATGATTTGTAATTGGTCGGGAGGCATGCACCTAGGCTGTACCGCGATTTAATTTGCATAATACATTGTGTGCGTTCACTAGACAGGTTTACATAAATTTGAAAATACAAGAAAAACCATTAAAAACATGAACTACATTTTCAGTTGACTGGTTTTATCAATTGCTGTTGACGAGAGATGGTATTGCCAAGTTACTAAAAAACTGGTCAGCTAAGGGGTCATTTTTTCATGAAGGATCTGCTGTTCTTAGCATCAGATGGACAATCTGATTCTTCAAGTTTGTAATATCAGTGTACTGTACCACAATACCATTATCATTATGTTCCTTTTTTCTGAAATAGATCAATTGGATAGCATGGAATGTAGCTACGCCGGTTAGCGGCGGTCGGCCATAACCGGGATTTGCTCCCACTGACCGGCACAAAATGTCATGTTACATGTAAAAAAATTGCCATCCGGCACTTCTTGAACAGTGAAATGAAAACTTACTTACCCGGTAACTCATAATTACAACAGGCACTCAAAATAGCCAAGCTACAACCATGTTGGAGAGTCATCAAAGCTGTTTTTTAAATGTACATTCTTACTCAGTCATAACAAACTTGCACCGTTTAAACTGTAAAATGGCTTAAATTCAAGAAAAAAGGTTGTTTAGGTACCCTTAATTGCTATGAGTTTACTATTTCAGTTGCATCTGTGAGTGTAATCAATAATTTATTTGTTGGGGTACAAGATCAATTTGTCTAACAGAAGAGAGTAAAACTTGCTAAGTGCACTTTACATTGTGTAATTTTTACCATCCAAATTTATCAAAAGGGAAGCATAGAGAAATTCTTTGTAAATATCATTGATTTGGCGTTGCGGGTGGTAAAAACTTTTGACAATTGGGGTGGTTAAAACTTTTTGAACATGCGGTGGTAAAAACTTTTGACATTGGGTGGTGAAACTGTGATATTGAGTGGTTTTAAAATTTTGACCATTGGGTGACAGAAACAAGTGTCGACAAGTGTCTTGTCTTGGATCTAGATATCAAGTGCTTCCTTTAGTTACACACCCACGGTACACATGCCTAGCCAGCCTTAGTTCACCATTGCACTGAGTACTAGAATGAAACAGAGAAATCAAGTGGGTTTACAGTGTTATAATACATAATACCAGTAATTCCACTTTATTTTTTTTTTCACTTAAACAATGCAGGAGGAGGCACCAGTCTATCATGTTGGTACAAAATCAACGGAGAACCGTGTGATGAATTTGAACCATTTAACAGAGAAGAACAAATTAAGATAGCCAAAAGAATAGGACCTCATACAGATTTACAACAGGCTCATATATTGGTAGCAAAAAACGCTAGGGAGTGAGTAAGTTACTCTTCTTGACTATTACATGTACCATTCTACCCCAGAGGGGTGTTGTTTTGAACCAATCCCCATATATGCATTGCAATGTGCTATATGGTACTGATATAAAAACCCATGTCACGATGAGAAGAATTAAAAAAGTGTTCAAGAAGTTTAAGAACAGTGGGACATTTTCATTGATCATGCTAAAAAATTCCTTAAGTACTAACGCTTTGTGGGCCTTAAACCGAGCATAAAATTAGGGTTTTATGTGTTACGAATTAGATTTTTGTGGGATAACATGACCCTATTGGATGAATGATGAAATTTCCTATAAAACTAGTTCATTGTGGGAGGGATTGGTCAATTACACCCTCTGTTACCCCATCCAAGAGGGATAATTAGTTGTTCTTGGGCATGTATAGTAAAAATCAAAATCGACTGCCCTCCCAGAAGGCCTCTTGGTAAGTCCAAGTTCATTTATGGTTCAGAGCCACTTCCACTTTGTGGTTTTGACAGGAGTGTGTGGTACAAAAATTGTTTATAGCACCAAAGAGCAAGGAACTCCACACTTGAGAACGGGAAGTTTTGCATAGTTAGGATAAAATGTTAGGCCCTAAAAATGAGGAATAAAATAGAGGTATGGGTTTTTAGTGTCTGCCATGAAGCTATTGTGTCAAATCACATGGGTAAATCAAGACAAGTTAAGTAGAACAACAAGGGTGGTGTAGCCAAGTTCGTGGCCAAAATATATGTGTTGCAATGCAATACTGTAGCGTTGTGCTTTATTCTAAAAGTATTATCTATGGAATACACTGTTGTACGTTTTGGACCCAAGGGCAAAGAAAGTTAGGAATGTTTGGTTCCTAAAATCAAAAAATAAAAAAATAAATTAGGATAACTTTCAAAGTTTGTTTATCAAAATTTTCATCCCCCTAACCCTAACCCAAACCCCCCCCCCCCCCACACACACACACAAAAAAATAGTACACTATATTGTACAAAGTACATGTATATCTGTGGAATAATTGCTGTATTTTGAACAAGTGCAAAGAAAAGTTTGAATAATGCGTTGTTCCATAAAGAAATTAAAATGCTCAAAATAAATCAGGATAATTTATTTATCAAAATTGCATGCTCCCCCCCAAAAAAATATGCCGCCAGCCTGTTAGGTAATATTGTCAGTACTTGCTTAAAAATAACACAAATTAATTGCTCCCAAAGATTAAAATTACTAAGAAAAGCTTGACCCACCTTGCTTTACAAATATTCTTTATTGAACTCATTGAAACTTAAAGTGAGAGAGGAGATTTTTTTAGGATTACTAAATTTCTCGCAATTGCACCTACGAGGGTAGACACCACTACCAAGACATTCCAAAGTTTATTGGACCCCACAAGTACAAAATAAACCAGCAAACCTTGTTTTGACTAGCCTGACTTCGTACTATTAATGTCCCCTAGAACACCGTGCTTTGACTTTCTGTCCTGCACGACAGAAGTCTAAATCATCATATTACTACATAAAGACGGCGTATTTTCGGCTTATTCACTCCGATGTGACTAATACATTGGAAAAGAATTCCAAATATGCAAAAAAACCCCCGGGTTCGAACAAAATTGGGGGCGCTTCTTTCTGGAACTCTCCTCATGTCTCTTTAAAGAAATTTGTTGTCCCCATTTTTTTTCAATGATTTTGCTCATTACATGTCCGTTTGCAGAAAGGCAATGTTAGGTATACTTGCCATTAAAGAGTGATAACATTGGAGGAAGCATTAATACCATACACATTCTGATAAATCGAAAGGGCCCATGTTATGATGGTGTGTGGGAAATGGACATAGTGGATGTGATGTCCGTTCACACTCGTCAACTGGGATACCAATTGGGTACTCTAAATGTCTTCTTTGTTTTATCACATCTCATTACATTCATAACTGTTAATTAGATCCGACACTGCACGTCATCATGTACAATACACAACAGGAAGTTGTTCATTACAACATGAAAAAATGGTCCCTGTTTGAAAAAAAGGAAGTAATTGTACATTAATTATATTCATGCTGAGCTTTTGTGTTTAGTTGTTTTGAGATTGAATGATCATACACCTAGAGTTAGTGTTGCCATTATGAAAGTGCATATTAGGTTGAATCCACTCCAAATTTATTAGTTTTTGCGTAACTACATGTACATGCAGAGGTTCATCGAACCAGGATTATATTGGTACATTTTGGTTTTGAAGTTTTGTTGTATAATTTGGTTTTAAAATGAATACCAAAAATAAAAAAATAAAAAAAATATATCATAAAAAATAAAATGATTGAGAAATTGAATTGCCCTTGACTCACACCTATCCGTGAATTCTTGCGTGACATTAATTGTCCTAGATGTACATGTAGTGACTACAATTTGTAACTGTTGTAAATTCCCCATGTATTATTCAAGTACAAATCCTACATACATTCACCGTACCATTTAATTTAACCTGGTAACATCAGAAATGCAATTTTTTTTGCTGGAGAAAAAATGATTAAAACCATCACAAATTTGGACTTCACGTCAAGTACTTAACATCTCAAATGATATCCAACAAGGACAACATTTTGAGTGTGTACAATTGTACAATGCAGAAACGATCATGATTAATAACTGACTCAAGTTTGCATGCCTTGTGCCACCTTTATACAATGTGCATCATACATATTTCATATTTTACATGTAAGAGGAATTTTTCTCCATACATGTACATTACGTTCAACCTGGCTGTAGCCTTAACATTTAATTGTACATATTCAGGTTTTCCGACACTAGCAAGGTGTCTCTATAATCACAGAGGGCTTGATGCACTTTAGCCATCTGCAGTAACAGATTCGTGTAGAAATACCACATAAATTGGGGATTGAAATGAATATTGAATCCTAACCCAGAACCGGGGGGCGTTTTGCCGACCGACGGCCGAAGTGCAACGAGGTGCATCATGTTTATTTGTATTAACGGCCCGCCAGATGCAACGATAGCCAAATTTTGCGTTTCTCATTCATTGCATCTCGGCCGTTTTTTCCCGGTCACAGCAATAAGTAGCGTAAAGTCAATAACGGACCAGATGAACGAAGAAACATCACGTCATTTTCCCCGAAGAACGGCCACATATGCACGAGACATCGCGTCATTTTCCTGGAATACGGGCCCAGATGGACGAGGACATCGCGTTGGCGAATGCCAATGAGAACAGGGATAATAAATAAATAAATAAATAATATGGATGCGTCTGCACACTGATCTGCAATGAAAATTGTACTTATAGTTTTCGCCATCGTGAGTGGCGTCTAACGCTACTCCCTAGTCGTGCGTGGCGCTATTCCTCTACGACTTCATGCGCCGTTTACGTCATGAATGCGTTTTTGCATACCTTAAAAATAGCTTATACCAAAATGGTGGCGCTATCACCAGCGAAATCGAAATTGTCTAGGGACATTTGTACACAGTGTCACCCGCCTGAATGGAAAACATTTGGCGGCCTTCTGCGGGCAAACCGTCCGAAATGCATTGAAACGCCATCGCATCATTTTTCCCGGGAATGACGTCCCAGGTGCAACGAGGAACATCGCGTCATTTTCCGGGAAGACGGCCCAGATGCACGAGGAACATCGCGTCATTTTCCAGGTAAGACGGCCCAGATGCAAAGAGGTCCAATGAGAGTCATTTGCGCACAAAAATAGTTGTGACGGCCGAGATGCAACGAGAACATTTTTTCCTTCCGACCGGTACAACGTTTTCGTTGCCTCTCATTGCCTCTCGGTCGCGTTCTGTTAATAAACTGCTTATTTGCATATTGCCTTAAAATGTATCAGTTCATACTTCCACCATGCTTGGGCCTTACCCTAACGCGGCCCAGCCGCAATGTCGGTGCAACGAAAACGTGGTACCGGTCGGAAAATGTTTTCTAGTTGGCATCTCGGCCGTCAACACTATTTTTTTGTCGCGCAAATGACCTCATTGCACCTCATTGCTCTGGGCCGTCTTACCGGAAAATGACTCGATGTTACCTCTTGTTGCATCTGGCCGTCTTTACGGAAATGACGCGATGGTTCTCGTTGCATCTGGGCCGTCGCCGGCATGAGCGCAATGTTCTCGTGTGCACTCACCTTGGACGTCATTCCGGAAAATGATGCGATGCTTTTCACTGCTTTTCGGACGGTTTTGGCCCAGAAGGCGCAATGCTTTTTTCATCATCAGGCTGGTGACACTGTGTACAAATGCCCATAACAATTTTTGCGATTATCGATGGTGATAGCGCCACCATTTTCGATAAGCCATTTTAATTATGCATAAACCGCATTCATGACGTTGACCGGAGCATACGTAGCGTAATCGCGCCACGCACTACTCAGGACGTAGCGTAATAGCGCCCCGCACGACTGGCGCACTATAAGCTAACAGATTTCATGCAAATCAGTGTGCAGTACGCATCCCTTCTATTTATTATTTATTTTAGATCCCGGTTCTCATTGCATTCGCAACGCGATGTTCCTCGTTGCATCTAGGGACGTCTTTCCGGAAATGGGCGCGATGTTCCTCGTTGCATCTGGCCGTCTTCCGGGAAAATTTAGGCGATGGTCCCTCCTTTGCATCTGGCCGTCTTCCGGAAAATTACGCGATTTTCTTCGTTGCATTGGGCCGTTAACGGCTTTACGCTACTTATTCCTGTGCCTGGAAAACGGCCGAGAATGCAATGACACGCAAGATTTGGCTCTCGTTGCTTCTCGGCCGTTAAAAATAAAATAGATTGCACCTCGTGGCATTTTGGGCTGTTGTCGGCAAAAACGACCCGGTCCGGGTTATGGTTAATGTCCTTGTTCGGATGCTTTACCCGGAAATAGTATCAATTTTGATTTTGGATGAAAGACCATAGTTTCAGAGTTAAAACTTTTCCGGAAATTGTTTCGATTTCTCCAGATTTTTTTGTGCCATAAATACAACAAAAATCCGGAATTTTTTTTTTTTGTCAATGTTGAGATCAAAGGTTATGGTAAAGGTACAACTGCACCAAAATCCAAGTTTTTAAGTTCAATTTCATTTTAGAGAAGGTATCTTGTACCCTAAAATCGCGTAAGAAAAGACGTTCCTGGAGAATAGATTCACTGGATGCTACGCTAAATTTGGGCCTTCCCGTCGAGTTCAATTTTGGAATTTTTCAGAAATGTTATATCTCTGATTTTTCTATGGTTGTCTTGAATTTCAGCTCCCAAATACCTTTCTTTTCCAGATACAGACAAAAAACTGAAGTTTAACTACATGTAAAGGGTGAACCAGCACAATTAGCACGTGAAAGGGGGTGGGCTAGTATGGCCTGGATGTGGCATTAATGCTTCTAAACCAGTACTTTAAAAACGCAAGGTTGTTTTCCCATGATCCTTGGTTGGTAATGTAATCATGCTAGGATCCAGCTCGTCCTATCAAGTACAAGAAAAGATACAAAAAATTGTAACAAGCACCTTTAAACTTATCAAAGGGAAAAAATTTGGTGAAATGCCATGTGCATGCACAAATATGGGCTTTTAAATTCCAGTAAAAGTTAAAAATATACAGCTTCCTTGCTACTTATTGAGTTCCCTCATACACTACCCTACCCTGCAGTTCCCCAGGAGAACCCAGTGGAACACAATTACGTATGTACAAATTCTAGCCAAATGTTTAACACTTTGAGCATTAGTACCATTTCTTCATAGCATGAAATTAGTAATTGACATGATGGCCTAATTAGCAGAGTTTTAGTCCACTAGGTTCCAGGAAGCAGTATAAGTCAGTAGAGAGTCATTAAATGGAGATAGTGACCTCTATGGCAGTTGGACTTAGACTGGTTTATGTTAAACTATTTAAGTTGTGAACGCCCCTGTGACGGTGATCAATGTTTGCTCTCGTCTACTCTTGCAAACCCTTGTTTTTATGTGCTACGTATGGTAAGTTCCTGGGGGGGGGGGGGTAACCTGTACATGAGCCCAGGGATACCACCCTACAAAATGCCCAATCCCTCCCTTCCACGCCTTTACCACATTTTTCCGTTTTTACATTTTCCCCCTCCTGGAAACCAATCTGTTCAAATTTCATACCCTATCAGAGACCATACCTATTTCAAATATACTATTACCCCTATCCAATAGACCTTTTGCCAAGTGCTATCCATTTCCCACTCCAGTTGAGCTATTTAATGAACTTTTATATGATTTTTATTCTGTTTTTAACCTAATTTAACAACACCACAATACTCATTCTCACGATTCCTGGCTGATTTTAATACTTTATTTCTGAAAACTGAAAAGTGAAATTTGATACCCTGTGAGACTGACAAGATATATATGTTGAATTTGATACCCTATATGGCAAGTCTCGAGACCATGCCCAGGTCTCCGCGTTTTTTGTACTTCGGGTGGTTACCCGGCCAGAATACCCAGTTACCCCAACAGAAACTGCTGCTGTGTGAGATTTTATATGAACCCACAGCAGCATTTTGGCCGAAAAATTAATGCAGGGTCACCTAAACAATTTAGTTACTTTTAAGACCAACGTTTTAAATCCGGTTTTTGTCCCCGCTAAATGTGGACGATTCACATCACACTCATCAATTCTGTCTGTTTTATGAGGATTTCTGACCCCACAAGGTTTTTGCGGGTTCTTATTTCTGCAACTTTTCATGGGCCAGTTTAAGTCATGTAAGTTGTAATATGATTGTTTATTCGGTCAAGTGTCCCCGAGCTGTTAAATCTTCTGTGTCTACAGGAAGGCTTATTTTCAAAGACAGTGGGGCAGCCAGCCCTAAGTTTAACACTGCACCCTACTATTTTTAAACTTGACCGTAATTTAATTCCGGTACCGATTTGATGTGTCTTGATACAACAGGACAAACAGCTTTGTAAAAATTTACAATCATCTCCAAGGACAAGGTGCGTTCGTGGCAGTTTGCCCCATTCCAAATGAACCATATGGGGAGGGTGATACATTCATAAAGTCTATACAGCACTCTGGTGTTGACACGGAATTCCATCCATGGAGGTGGAGGTACCAGACCAGATTTGCAATAGTCTTTTAAGTAACAGACTTGTCTGTATTGAGTAGGGCTTAGCAAAATATTGACAATTTGTGATTGTGCAGTTGTCAGATAAAACCAAAAAAATCCGTGAGGCCAGTATAGCAAAGGGAGACAAAGAACAATCCATACACTGTTGAGAACCAAATACATCCTATCATGTCATGTTTTTGACTGCGACAATTCGAACCAGAGACCCAAGTCATCGCCAGAGATGAGCAACTTACCACTGGATGTAGACAACCCTAATTTCCCATAAAGGGTGTCATATTCGCTGTAAAATGCCACATATAGGATTTGTTGCCCTCTGAACTCAGTCCAACAACACAAGAGCTTTTTATAGCACAGGGAATTCAAGGCCCTCAGTGTATATAGCATTGAAATATGCATCTTGGGATATGTCCCTAAAGACATAGGCCTTTTGCAGCGAATTACTGTGACCACGTCTGCCTGTGGCCGTATTCTGAACTGGGTACACTAAAATGGGGGATCTGTTACACTCCAACTTTTTTTCAGTTTAATTCCATTTTAAAGCATATTAGCACATTTTGAAGATCGCCCCCCAATGTTTCAAAATTTGATATTTTTGCACTTACGTTGTTAATTGTCTATGAAACTCATACCTCTGACGAGAAATGCAAAAAAATGCGTATTTATCACAAAATAGCGATTTTGGATTAGAACTGGGATCCCAGATTGGCTTTAACCGGCAGAGCTGGAAATGCTACGTTTTATGTCCCGTCATGATGAAATAGTGCCACCTCGAGAAAATAACCTCTAACTTGGCTTGTGCCTGAACTATTAAAACACTAAGGGATGAGCGTAGACACGTACATGGGCGCTATTTCCCGGCTCTAGTTTCACATTGTAAGGCCGTTTCCAGCAGCCGTTGTATATTATCGGGGATCCACGATAAGAATATTCTAGTACAAAATTCCTTCATTGGACACATAGACATTTCGAGCTTAAACCGATTCAACAGTATAGTTCACTAACCTACAGTTACCAATGCAATCGTGTAAAATCCTCCAAATTTTTGAGAAAAATGGGGGGCGCTCTTCAAAAAAGGTGCTAATATTGCTTTAATTCTTACCTATTGACTCTGTTCAAGAACTGTGATGTCTAGTTATTGCTAGAACTGCTCTTTTAAGATAAAACCATATTCATCACTATTGGATTAGTATTATGAGAGTTGCGGTCGAGAACCTTCAAGCTTGGTAGCGGCGGATACCCGTGGGGGGGGGAGCCGGCTGGGGGGAGCCATATACATTACACACAAACGAGTGAAACCGCGTCGCCTATAAAATTTAAATAAGTAGAGAGTAAAAAACAACTTGTGAGGGGCTCAAATTGCACATACGCTGTCCTGAATGATAGATCTAAACTCATGATACAAACTAAGGGTCCATTAATGTAATTAATTAATTAGTAAATTAGATGTTATTTAGGTAAAATTTTGATCACTTTGGGGAATATTCGGCTTGTTCTGGCTAAAATATATCTCAAAAACGAGGTAGAACACTTGGATAACTGATTTTTAATTACTTTAGATTCTCTTTCTCTTCTTTAATATCACACATTATATCCCTTATATAATAGGTAATTAGCCTAATGAAGCATGATAATTTTACTTTCTGACCAACGTCATCTTCAACCAAAATTGGTGGCATTTGGGTGGGACCTGTATGGAGTCCACAATGATGTTTTGGAGACATTTTTATGAGTAGTCAAGTCAAACAAAAAGGTTTTAGACATGTAGTTATACATAAGCATGATTTAAAATTTTGTTATAGGAATAGAGAATGATTCATGAAAACAATACACTTGTACTTAGAGGGTTCAAGACCTTGGAAGACATCATGGGCATCACTAGCCGCCGATCCCTTGTATTTTTGCATTTTCAGTATGAAGTTTGTAAATGTCAAACAAGTTTAGTAGCTAATGGGAATACAAATTCACTTAGTATAAGTAAAGAAATGGCCCCTTGTACACTGTTTGTTACATATAGGTTTGTCATCTTTTTTTGCTCAAAATGGTAAATACAGGGCGACGTTCAAATATTGCCTATTAACCCTTTATAATACACGGATCCCCCTGTATAATATACATTGATACCCTGTAAACTGTACTTTTTGACCATAACTTTGGACATCAACCCATACCTATGTAGTTTCGCTTGAAGAAATATAGATTAAGTCTGAATAAAAAGTTACTCTTCAAATGACCCTTTTGGTCAAAAATTTAAGTGAATTTTGACCACCCTGTAATACAGTGTATGTTCAAAACAGAACGACATTAGTTGTATCTCTTTATTTTTTTTGGAGGGCCTTTTGTCATGTCCGTTCAAAATCCACATTTTTTGACCTGCACATTTTTTGGAAAAAAATTGACCAGGGATATGAAAATACAAATATGTAATTTTTTCTTATGTTACACCTATAGGAATTTTACCCACCCTGATTATTCTCTCCCTTTTGGGCCATACTTGACATCCTTGTAGTACTAAGCTTTCCAAAGATTATACTTCTATAATTTTACATGTAGGATGAAAAGTTGTGTTGGAGAGTAATACATATTTGTTTCCTTTTTGTCATTTTGCACTGTGTAACCTTTTTTGTACCCAGTTCATGAAATACGGCCCTATACAGCTGGCCATAAAACTATAAACCGAAAGCTTGAATATTGTTATTACATGTTACCAGCAGATAACAAACTGATCCCACTATTTCCACCCTTTGAGCCATATAAACAATATATGGTATTATTATTATAGTGTAGTTTAGTTTTCATAGAAATGATTGTTTTACAAAGATAAATATCATTATACAGGCCCCTTGGGCTGGCCTGGATTTCACTAAAACACAATACACTTACATTAATTTGTTGGATTTCACTGAATATTTCCAGATACTTTATTCATCCTCCAAGTCATTATGTACATACAACCCCTCATTATGTGGCTAATGGAATATGCAATGAACTTAATAATCCATGTATGCGACTCCATCTGATGTACTCAGGCCATTGGCAATAAGGCCTAAAAAATAAATTGTTTGGTTGCCATAACAAGACAGAAGAAAAATATATTGATTGGTCACATTTTTAAAAAACTTTATATTACAGCGCATATAAACAGTAAGGACTGTATATGAAAAGTATGCATAGTATGACTTTTATAGCTTTATGTTCAGAATTGTTCAAAAATGTCAATTTTATGCATTATTTTACATTTAAGCATTCGTGAATAAATTTAAAAATCGGCAAAGACATTTTTTTCAGAAAAATTCTAAAATGTAGAGCTTTGTATTCATTTGTTTATATTTTGTAAAAAATAAATATTGTTTTACTACTACTACTAAAGGTACATGTAGGTCAAATCATTTTTTTAGACATAATGAATTTGAGATGAACTAAAATAAGATAAAACAATACATAAGAAATGTGTTCATTAAAGACCTTTAGACTTGTAACTTTGCAATGAAGTACAGTGTATTGTGAAAAACATTTTTAAAGGACCTGAGATATTAAAGGCACATGGAAAGATTTCTAAGTATCAATATATTGGATCATGCACAGTAAATTTAATATAAATTACACTCGGTAGACTTTAAAATATTTTTTTGGCTGGTTCCATTTTCCTGAAGCTGCTGCCAGCACAGATCTTGTACAGGAAACTCGGTTGTTACCAGAAATTCAAAAACTCATTTCCCAGATTTTCACAGGCTAGCCCTGAGATTCACAGGAAATCAGTGAGGTAGAGCTTCCTCACTATCAGGGAACTATAAATGAAGTACCTTTTTGAAGTGGGTCTTTAGGACTAACAATGGAAGTCACACTGGTAACTGAAAACGTCTGAATTTGGGCAAATGGTCTGAATTTTAATCACTCACAACAATGAGGAATTATCTATTGTTACTCCTACAATTTCAGACAAAATTCAGAACAAAATTCAGACACCAATTCAGACACTTGCACCCAAAATCTGCATTGTATGAAAAGCAATCAACTGACTCAACGGGATTATAGATTTGGGGTTTTGCACAATAGGACAAGTAGATTACAATACTTGAGGTTTGTGTAATATCAATAGGCAGCAATTATGTTGTTTATCATTGGCTCTTTGTAATTTTTTGATTTTGTTCTGGGTGGCAAAGCAATTAACTTTGGGTGGGCAAAGTGTCTGAATGTAGGTCTGAATGCAGGTCTGAATTTAAGCTTAATTCCCTATTCATACAGCCTTTCCAGATTCAGACCTTTTGCCTAAATTCAGACACTTTCAGTTACCAGTGTCAAGTGTGTTTGTCAGTCAAGTGGTTATCAATAGTATGGATTGTTTTCTACACACAATTGTTGTGGGCATTGATGGTTTAAAGGCCTCAATAGTTAGAAAAGAACCCCTGTAGATGTTGATGGAGCTTTCTCTATATCAGGGGTGTCCAACCTTTTTGACACATGGGCCGCATTGTTTGAATCCACAACTATTGCGGGCCGCAAACAAGTGATCGGGGCTCTCAAGTTCAAATTGGTTTATGACGTGCCTACATAAGTCTGGAAGTAGGACCCATATCTATACCAATATTTGCCTAAAAAGGGACCCATAGCAATACCAGAGATACAGATTTTGGGTCAAATTTAACACAAATCTTCCCTTTTTGTTGACCTTTTAAGCAAATTTGGAACAATTTTGGCTTCATTTTGAAGAAATTGGACTAATTTTCCCACAATTCTTAGAAAATGTTGGTTTCAGACTGATGAAATTGGACTAATTTTACAAAAATGTTTAAAAAGTTTGGTTTCAGATTGAGGAAATTGAACTAATTCAAATGACATCTTTTTTAAATAGTTATTTAAGATTTTTATGCATTTTAATGGGAAGTACCTCGCGGGCCGCATGAGAGCTCTTAGCGGGCCGCAAATGGCATGTCATTGCATGTCAGTCACAGCTATGCAGATTGAAACTGTTATTTTTGCCTTTTTTTTCATTCCTCACTGGGTAAAAGTTTATTTGATCCTTATATTCGATAAAGTGAAATGAAAGGTGAATCTAAATTAATTCAATATAAAACATAATAGGCTGAATTTTGTGTTGGAGCAAATACTAAATTAGAAACGTGAAATCTCATGGTGCACGTTGAAGCTGGAAACTAAAACATGACATTTTGAACATAAAAGATTCCTTTCTTGATAAGAAAAATCTTTAAAATTAGATAAAAATCTGCCAGAAAGTCAACTTGAGATAGTTTCCAGTCGTCATATATACATGATGATGGTAGTTAAGAAAAATGTTATTTGGATTTTATACAAGTAATATTTTTCATTATTTTGTGTGTGTGTATGTTTTTGTGTGTATGTGTGTTTTATAGAAAAAAAATTACCTTATTTGGTATGGTGTGAACTTTACTTTTGTCCATTAAAGGCACTATCAGTGATTTGCTAAATCAGAAAATCAAAAAAATCATCAAAGTCAGATTTTTGCATGTATGTAACAAGTGCAGGTATCCTAACAAACCCCGCAAATGATAAGACCGGAAGCAACCTAATAAGGACAAAATTGGAAATTTTAGTCATTACTGTCCGTACGGACAGTCACTACAGCACGTAATTGAATGGAGAATCGTATCTTGGAACACTGCTGTTTTCTTCCTTTTCTGTCAATTCTTCAGTTGGAAAAGGTAACTTATGAAAGTTCTTTAGACTTATCCTTTACTTTTAAGCTATTCCTGCAAATTTCAAATATTTTTCAAATCACTGATGTGTCTTTAATTATATTACAGCATTTGAAATAAAAGGTGCCTATATTTCCACTATGTAATATATGCATATATTTCCTTTTGTCAAAATGTGATTTAACCATGCATATGTGTTTTTAATTTCAAATGTATAACATTAACTTTGTTTTCTCTCTCTTTTCACAGATGTGTAATTTGTATGTTAGATTTTCAAATAGGAGATCCCGTCCGGTTTCTCCCATGTATGCACACGTATCATGTCAAATGTATCGACGACTGGCTCATGCGATCTTTCACGTGTCCCTCATGTATGGAACCTGTCGACGCGGCACTTCTATCTACATACGAGACTCATTAAAGAACAATTTGGTGTGTGATGGAGAACACACGTAAGAGACTACTGACGAAAACATTTCAGAAAGAAAACTTGAAAATGATGATATATAGACAATGCATCATTCTATTGTGCAAAAGCTTTCAGCGGTTGACTGGAAGTACACTGTACTGTGCAGCAATTTTGCTAGCCTGTGAGTGAAACTGCATTTTCTTTGTGTTAATCACCCAGGCTCCCGGGTTAACAGAATTGCTGAGATATGCTTATTTTGTGCGTTGAGCTCAGGGCCTGCAAATTTTCTTATTAAATTTCAGCAGGCAGATTCACAAAAAAATGGGGCTGAAACTGAGGAGACTCGTAAAGCTCTGAATGGCTGGAAGGAGTGACACTTTATGTTGTATTTATCTCAAGATTTCTGCAAGGAATTGTTGGTATTTTGGTGTTCTTGATGTAAATTAAATTTCATCAATATAAAGCAATTCTTAACCAAGTATGTACCCTCATTGTAAAGGTATTCTGCACTGATGTTGCATTGTACATTTCCAAGAGCTATGTTTTTCCATGGAGGGTGTATTGAGTCCATCCCACAATGCACCAGTTTTGGGAAATTTGACCTCAATAAGGTCAAGTGATCCCACAAAATGCCTATTTGTAACACATAAAAACCCTGACTTATACACTCATTTTAGTGCTAGTACTTTTGGAATTTTTATGATATTATGAAATGTTTTTGGTCCTTAAACTTCAACTCATCACTGACATTTGTTTAGTACAGTATGGTAAAGTTTAGTACAGTATGGTATGGGATTGATTCAAAACACCCTTTGGTTAATTATCCATTACAGAAAATTGCAGTTATGGTTTGGAGCCATGGTGAGTTTGAACTGGGTCTTACTAAAATTTTGAACTGGTACAAATTTCAACTTGGTTAATTTTGAGTATTTAAGCCAGTTGGAAATTTGAACTAGGTTCAACTAGAATCCAAGCCCAGCACTTTCTCATCGGAACCCAGTTTAACCCAGTTAACCTTGTAACTAATCCAGTTCAATCTAGTCAGTAACCAATTCAACTTGGTTCTCTTGACAGTGGATATTTTCAACTGGATTTAACTTGAATTAGCAAAAAATAGAGGGTCCCTGTAAAAATGCTGCAGTAGATTGTTGTGACGTAACTCCCATTTTTTTCTCCACAATAATTTGCCAATTAACTGAACTGCAACTATATTCGTTATCAAATTGGTATTCTAATTAGTAGGGATTTACACATGAAATTTTACTCGATAAAGTCACATTTTTTACCAGCTGGTAAGTGTGAATTTGATATAGCACATTCAGCGTAAGGAAACACCAATTAAGCTAATTGAAAAGATTACAAAGTGCTTTGGATCAACAAAGTGAAAATTTGTTGTGAAAAATGTCTACTTCATAGTATGGCAGGACATTGCTTTATACTTCGGTATATGGAGTTCAGCTGCAGAGTAAAGTTACGTCACAAAATAGTTTCAGAGAGTTTTAAAAATGAGACACATCCTACAAACAAGAACTGATAGCAGGTCAAATTTGTGTTTATTAAAAAAATTGTAGTCTTAAATTACTTCCATCCTGTTTAATTTGTTTGGGGCAGATTAACATGTGAGATAGTTTGACGTACATGTACCCCTTTGTGATGAAAACGGCTTGGTACAAGTAGTAGTAGGAAAAAATGTTTCACAACCAGTCAGCTTTTTTTTTTTCCGCATAACATACCATGCAATCAATGTTGAAAAGTTTTCGTTAAACCAATGAGAAGGGAAACACAAAACCCACACAAGCAAGCATTTATTTTCAATCTGATGTTCAATTGAGGTTTTAATAAAAAAGCAAAAGGCAATTTAGTTATAATCCTGCTCAATTTGGTAATGTTGGGAAACCATAAGCTCACCAACAGGTGTGTTAAAAACTGCAGAATCCACGCAAACCTGAGTCAATGGCACCAATAAAAGAGCACCTAGTTTTTTGGATGGTCCCCATACGTTTCAGATAAAATGGCGGGGTGATTTCGACTCCTTTTTGCCAATTGATATACATTCATGAAACCCCCGAAAAAGTATAATGAATAACCTTCATGAAGAAAAGTAAATTCGAGTTCCCAATTTGTATATTTTTTTTGCTCAGAGATTTTTCAACACATTTTCCTCAATTTTGCCCCATTTTTTGCTCATTTTTTGGCGTATTTAGGAACTTTCTTGGAGTCCTTTTTTAAAATCTTCACACATTGTACATTGTCTATTGTTTGTCAGATTTCGACCAGTTTTATGTAAACTCAAACAGGATCACTCCGCCATTTTGACTTTTGTTTATTTCAGTTGGTGCCATGAATTGTACAGCATTTTCCCCCCCATAGTTAACATTTCAGGAAAAGCATTGAAAATGAATATTTAAAAAAATCTTACTTTGATCTGTTCACGTGATTTCTTTTTTTTTTTTTTTTTGATTAAAAATATTTTTTGTTCTTTTATCATAAATGGAAATCAACGACTTTGAATACTTTGAAAATAATATAGTCTAAAATCTCTCTATTATGTGCATAGTTGGACAACCATGTTTCCCAAATTGGAATATTGTGAAAATTGGCCATTTCTTTGTAAACCATGATTTCATGAGTATGTCCCAGAACAATTACATAATACAGTAGACTTGTCACAAGTCCTGAGCATTTTCTGCATCATTTTTTTGTTCTAAATTGACACAAATCAAAATTAGTTTGCTCAAACAGCAAATCATTCGGATTATCCTAAAATCATAAAATTGAATCGTGATATAGACTGGTCAACTCTAGAGCATTTTATCTGGGACATACTGTACACAGTTGGGCAATTAATCACAAGTATATTACATCGTTTGTTCATTGGTAACCATGTGATAATTATGTGAAGATCAGATACACACATTGCCTACATAGGCTATTACAAGTTCATGAACCTAATATTCATATTACTATTGATGCCAAATTCACTACAATTGAGAAAATTATCTTTGACTATCTGCATTGAACTACTTTGTGCTAGTGCAACAAAGAAACTATCTTGCAATTTTCTCACAATGGTCAGAATACAGATAGCTTTCTCTTGCACTAAACTCTCAATATTTTTTTGCCCGTCAATTATTTTATAGTGAGACCCAAACACAAGCTTAATTATGTTGCTAGCTAACATGTCATGGCTAAAGGGCAACTGACCTATGTTTAACCTAGATGTAGTATCTTGTGTTATACTAACTATCATTTTTCACTTCAGAACAGAAATGGTTCCAACTAAAAATAACATACACAATGGTAAATATATTATGAGCCTGAATTCCGCGTTGCGGACCTTCACTGCAACCAAGATTTTGTGGCATCTGATTGGAACATGGTTTTGTAGTCCTAGTAGTTAACTTTACCAGTGTGTTTAACTCAGTTTTTTTATGGTGTCAGCTCCAAAAAGAAGAGTATGTTTCCGTTCCTGTAGCTTAAAAGTCTTAAGTACTGTTTGCTTTTTTGTCAAAAAAGCTATGTGGAAATTTGTTTTTTATTGCATTTTTAGACTTTTTTTTTCCATTCACGTCCAAATTTTCCTGTTCGTGCACCAGTTTAAATATTTTTTTGAAACCTAACAAAAAAGACATGCAGTATCTTATCTGGTTTATTACTGCGTACGCCTCCTTGGGGAACCAAACACCCCAGGGTTAGTGCGCATGGAAAGATAAGCAGTCCTTGATGCAGGTGCTTTTAACAGCAGGAGGATCTTGTATTTGTATAAAATGAGTTATGGCAACTTTGTTCCCGTCCTACGGACTGTCCTAGAAATAGCTAAATGTGGTTTTTACACCTAAATGCGGCTAGAAGCTGAGACAACCCTTTTTTGGCGCTCAGAAAACAAAATTGACACCATGTAACTACCACCAAGCTATTTGATTGGTTAATCATAAGGTATTATATGTAAATTGTTCAATTAGAGACTTGTAAAACTTAAAAGTGCAATGAGAATTTCACATATCAGGTGTCCCTAAATATTGAAAGCCTGATTTTTTGTGCTGAACGTTAAGCTTTCCATCCCAAAATGTCCCCACCTTTCAATGATCGTTGAGAATCTTTAGTTCAAACTTGTAAAATTTAAAACATCTTTAAAAAAAAAAAAAAAAAAAAAAAATTTTATTGAAATATAAGCCCATTAATTTAAAACCTTTGTTGCTTTCACCTTTTAAGACATTTCCTATAGCATACAGGAAAGAATCTATTGAGTGTCCTAATCTATATCTATATAAACCAATACATATGATGCTGTGCACCTTGTTGCGGCACCTTTAAAGTCGATACAGATATTTTGATTGGATATCAGAGAGTGCCCTCATGTGATATCATGTATGAGCCCATCAGAAATAACTTGTTGATTCTGAAAGGGAGACTACTTTAGTCTCGGTTAAAACCAGGGTTAGTCCTACATGAGTTGAAGACCTTTTTTTCCTTCCAACATACTCTAAAATGTGCTGTAAGAGGCGAGAAAATTCCTCAATGGATGGGCCTAAAGGGCCCATCCATGGGAATTTTCTCGCACTGTTAAATTTATATTTTCACAGTATTTTTGCAAGGAAAAAATGTCCACTCTTGTAGGCTAACCCTTGGGTTAAACCAGTCTAAGTTTAGTCCTCCCTTCCAATACCAACTAAGAAAGGGTGGTTGACCCAGGGGTATAAGAGTAAATTGGGTCTGGTTTCACTTTACTACTAACAATGTATTGAGGTCAGTACATTCAAAAGCTACAGTAAATGGTTCAACAGTAAAACAAAACCTAGATAAGTTTGACTTCCAGATTATGGTCTCAAGTAAATTCTACTGTATGTATGTCGAAATTCCAGGAGTTTTGTAAAGTCCCTAAACTGTTGTGTGTGGGATAAGGCACTGGTAAATTGCAATTGGTTGTGAGCTATTCAATTTTCTCATGGCAATGCCAAAAGAATAAATTTGTTGCCGTAATCCGACCGACACTTGAAAGAACCTTCAAATTTTTTTATGCAAATTGGCTAGGGCTGTGACCTAACGGGAAATGACGTTCCCGCTACTATGTTATGATTTTTCGTGCGAACCCGGGTACCCGAAACTCCTGATTGCAAAATCGCACCAGTTTAAAAAACAAATCTCCCTCAATACATCCTTCAAATATTTCCATGTTTTTGAAGTAACAGTCCGATGAAAACACACCTTTTCTATGTAAGATTCATAAGAAGAAACTCTTTAATTTAACTAAATCGTGTACTTTTATTTACACTTTATTTTCAATCCTAACACATCCACAACGTAAAAACCGATCGTGGAACAGCGTCAGCTGAACAAATCGGCTGAGAATGACGTAAACACAGCCCGTCGTCAGCTATTACCACTTAACGAGCCGCCCTAAACAACCACGCAGGTGAAAATTGGAATTTCCATTCAAGGGAGTGTGTAAGGCCATCAAAAATCTCCTATATACTTAGCCCTGGATCAAAAGAAAGTTTTTTCCAAAGCGTCACAACTTCCATCAAGCGATAACTATCAACGTTTGCATCAATCTGGGTATACATTAATAGATATGTTTGCATTCAGGATGTAATATTGTTCGTGAGACTCGGGAGTAGTAAAAGAAATGTAAAATTTTAAACTTATATTTTTTTTTAAGTCACGGTGACCGTTTCGTGACCCTCTCGATAAATCTGTTCCCGCGGGTAATACGTACACGGGCGTGTACCCGGGAATATTTCACATCCCTAAAATTGGGCACAATATAAAAAAAAAATGCTGATAACTCAATTATTTTCATTTATAATTGTTTTTACCAACACAAAAGAACAAGAATATCAAAACAAGGCAGCAAAACAACTAAAACATGAAAATAAAAGATCTTTGCTATGTCATTGAAAAGGCTTTAAATCGAAGCTTGCTGTAAACAATGTAATTTCAATTTTTTTTAAAAATCTGACCGGCCCAAATATTTCCCTCGTAGCGGCAAACTAATTTGTTAGGCCTAATTTGCATAAAACACGTGCCCTTGTGTCTGCCAGCTAGTATTTTTTGAAATCTTAAAATCTCCTAAAAGAGTTTTTCCTGTGAGCAAAATGTAGAAATGTAAAAGCAGGAATTTTTTGTTATTTTTTAAAGTGTGATTGTTATAAGGTTGTATTGGTTTGCAGGAGGATTAATAATCAAGATGAATGTTCAAAAAGTGTGGCCCTTGTGGTCAATATGTATGCATGAAAGCAGTCCTTCAGAAACTTTGTCATAGTTAAATTAATACAGAGGACTAGAGGAGAGTACATCCGGACCACAGTCAATATCAAGTTTTTATCGGAATCAGTTAATCAGTTTTTATCGGAACTGCTGAATGATTCTGCCTGGACTGTGGTTTGCATCATAAAAATGTGAAATGGAGTGAATCTCAAGAATTTGAAAGTTGGGAAAATATCATAAGAGGAGAACACAAAACCCTTCCAAGGAAGTATTGCCATTCACTGTTACTATCAAATCAGTATATTTCTAGATTTTGGTCTTGACTGCCAGTCATATTTTTGTAGGTTATTCCTTGATGGTCAGTTAAACAAGTTGTCCTCCCCTAAGTTTGCAAGTTTGAAATCTGGCTTACAGACCGAAACAGTTACTGTGTAAGTGGAAATTTTCGCGAGGTTTTTATTTTCGCGAGTCAACATAAAAATGCGAAAAATAAAAACTCGCGAAAATAACTTTTCCCAATAGATTTGTATTGTATTGATGTCAATACCATGAAATTAAATTCTCGCGCATTTGGCAAAATCGATAAAAACGCGAAAATATCTGTACGCGGAAATTTCCACTTATACAGTACGACCTTTAGATTCCAGATTTATGTGGGTGCGGATGCATAAAAGACAATGCCTAACTTTTCCACATTTTGCTTCTTGCATGGAAAAGTTAGGCATTATGTCTCCTAATCGTCTGCACCCGCATAAACCGGCACTCTAAAGGTCAACTATTACCCTTATGCCACAGTCTGGTCACTTGCTTTTGTAGAAGTACCAACAGAAGTTTTAAGGACCAAATGACATTTACAATTGCGTCCACACTTCTAAGACAGTGAAAATCATGAATTACTTCTTACACGTACCGACACCAAGGCCCTTCCCTCGGCCTGTACATACTGGACGTTTGCAATTGGATACGGATCCGACCATTGTAGCTCTGCAAGGAAATCTACGTGGTTTCAAATTGTCTCTCATCCGTGGTGATATGGTGCTAGTGTGCAAACAGATTGGATTCGCTGATTTTAAAAACAAATAAGGAGGGTCATTATTTATTCGGCAGTGGAGGAGGATGTGAGGGGGGAACCCGAAAAATGTTTTTAAGAGAGGGGGGGCACATGAGAATTTTTCATCACCTAGAGATATGGGAACGTGAACTTTTAATGGGGAAATCAGCATGAATCAATGGGTTCGTTTACTTTGGCCACCGGCCGACAGGTTTTTGGGATCCCAACATTTTTGCCCAAAACAAGTTGACATCCTCCCTCCCCTTGCATAAATAAGGCCCGCTCCTAAGTCGTTGAAATAGAGGGTGAAATAGAGGGTGAAATAGAGGGTAAAGATACCTTCTAAAAAATGAATGAGTACATTTTGTAAGGGGTAACGATACCTCTTTGAGAGTGAGAGAGTACAGTGCATTTGAAGTGTGTGCTTTCGAGTTGGATTGGATTCAACATATTTTAAGAACAAAAAGTAAAGTTAAACTATAAATTAACATATGGTAACTATTAAAAGCCCACATATGGTATATTATATATATTATTATTGTTCATTGTGAACATAGTCCACAAGCATTGTAGTTGGTGATTTTGTTGGGTCCCTGGTAGAGTTTGTTACCTTAAAAACCTATTGTAGACAGATGTAATTTTGTTTTTGGTTTAATTTTAACTATTGTTTAAGCACACCTTAACTTTTTGGTTAACCCTTTTTAGGTGGAGGTTGTGCCGTCGGTGGGGTAGATAATGATTATACGTAGTATATTGCACTGAAACATTTTATTTTCAACATTGGGTTAACAACTTCACTCAGGACACTTCAAAACATTATAGCAGTGTCGCAACATGGGGTAACTTGTTCCAAAATGGTAGGTATTATTTACCATTGATATAACAGGTCACATTTCCACCCTTACAATAACGAATGGGTAATTATTTTTTGGGGGGGAGGTGACAGCCGTCAACCTGCCAATGGCGCCCCTTCTACTGTCTCATTTAATTTTCTTATCTATTCCTTTGTTTTGGCATTTAAAATTTCCACCCCCAAACCAAAAATGCTAAAGATCCCTTTGCATGCCACTATAAAAATGGGTCCCTTTTTGGCAATTCTATATGATGGGTTGATATCCTTGTTTTTTGATCTCTGAGCACTAGGTCAATTTTTTTAACATTACCCCCTTTGTTCAATGCTTAATCTAATAATGATGCGATTATTCAAGATGTAAATTACATTTGGTAAGCTTTTCCGAATTGATACCTCATGTGCATTGTTCTTTTAAGAATTTTAAAGGAGAGTGGCGTGTCTCTGGTAGGTTAAGGAAAAATCTCTGAACATGAGTTTTATAAGTTTTGAACTTTATGTTTATGGACAGAATCATCTCCTTTTTTCGTGAACCATGCCACATTTTAAGGGTTTAAAATCTATATTGGTACCTCTTGGACAGTATTCAAATACCAGTTGCTTTTTAACTTGTAGAATACTTAGAGACATGTGGAGATTTCTGGAAAGAGTGCCCCCCCCCCATTTTTTGTTGAAACCGGGATTTTTGCTTATTTAGAATGCTTACCAATGTATTAAATCACACCTGAAGTGAATAACCCGAAAAGGCTGTCTTTAGGTAATAAAAAGATGATTTAGTATTTTCTATCATGCCACACCCAATCAAGTGTGCTTCTCTATGGAAGCATTTAGGACAAGCAGAACAAGTTCAAACCGTTTTTGGTTTCTTATCTACTTGTTTGTCCAATCCACCTTCGAAACGTTCTTGGTAGGGTGTCCCGACAACCAATCAAGAGCAATTTGAGAAATTTGTATCCTCAGAAAATCTCCCCATTCCCCGGTTTAAATGTAAAAAAGTGAAAGGAAGGGGAGATAGTGGCTTATTTTCAACTGGATAAAATTGACAGTTTTTTGCAAGAATCAGCAAAACACATTCTGTGGTCTCATTTTCAGATTTTCAGATTTATGTATAGCTAAATTTCAGATCCCAAATGAAATATAAAGCCAATTAATTTTGTTTAGGCATGTAAACTTTGCAGACTCGCATCCTTAATTGCAACCACACTGTAGTGAACTTATTTATGCATACCCAATTTATGTTACTCAGATTAATTTAGCCCAATGATTGGTTTTTGTTAATTGATAAAGATGTATAGATACTTGAGGTCCAGAGGCCAGTCCATGAGTGGAGATTTTTCATGGGTTGCCGACCGTGCCCAAAGAGATATTACATTGTGTAGATAACTGATTGCCGTAAGAGATTTTACTTTGGTATAATTCGTGGAGTACCTGAATTATTGATTAATGGTTTTGTTAGTCATTACAGGCCTGACGCAGTGGCGTAACCAGAGGATGGGAGGGCAACTTCCCTTGTGGGGAAATCTTACCCCCCTGAAAATTAGTGAATTACTGCACACACGCGCCCATTTTCAGTGAGAACAACATTGCCTAACTAACAAATCTTTATTATGCTTGCCCCACTGGAATATGTGCCCCCTGAAAAATTCTGGTTATGCCACTGGGCATGTGTTGGCATCACTGACTTGTGCAATCTAAAGCACTATCAGTATGAGTTACTATTTCATCACCAAGGCCACGTTTCAGTGGGGTTGTAATTGTTCATACAGGTGACATGAACTGACCTTTTGTGATTGGGTATCATACATCATACCCACAACGGGGGGATATTTTTTACAAAAATACAATGGTGATTGGAGGTACTGAACTGTGCCAAGGGAATTGAGATTTATTAGCTCATGTGGTAATTAACTAGTTTTGCATGAACCCTACAGAGCTGTGGGCATTTAAACGTTTTCCACCAATTTTCCACTCATCCACGATACATGTATCCTGTCCGATTCATGTGGAATCCTCCACATTATAATCTGCACTATTCGTATCTCTGGGCAGATTTGATCATACCCGGTGGTGTACCCAGCTTTTTTTTTTCAGGGGGCGGCAAAGGGGGGGGGGGGGGCACATATATTTTACGGGGGGGGGGGGGGACTACTGTTTCGGGGGGAAGCCATATATTAAAATTTGTTATTAAGTATATGGCCAATGTAATCACTATTTTTTCAGGGGGGCCAGATTCCCCCATGGGGGGGGGGCAGCTCTGGCTACGCTCTGGCCCCTCTGGCTACGCCACTGATCATACCCCACTGATATTTGAATTGAAGATGTCGCAATATGTATAAACCTCAGCATCTTCGCCCTGTCATAGTTCGGCAGGGTTGCATACCAAGTGTCCAGAAAATTTGTGCCGATTATCGTATTTAAAAGGTGCTATCAGTGATTTGCTAAACCTAAAAAAGTCGAAAAAAAATCACAAATCAATATCTTTGCATTTTGTAATCAAGTACATGTACCCAACACCATACCCTGTGCAATGATAAGACGCAGAAGTGACCGAATAAAGGAATTTTGAAGTCATACTGGTCCATACGGACACTTACTACAACACCGTATGTGACAGGAAGATGTCTTTGGCAACACTGCCGTTCATCTTTTTCTGGCATTCTCATTGCAAATGTAAGTATGATGCTCTCAACTTACTTATCCACACTTTTAGCTTTCCTGCTCCTGCAAATTCCAAATATTTTGACTCTTTGGGTGAAATCACTTATAGTGGTCCTTCAAGTTGCAATCAGTTTAAAAATTGCCTTGTCACTACAAGAGTTACACCCTGTTCCAATGTACCTGTATTTTCATATTGAGATTGTTGAAGTCCTTTAAAACAAACGAGGGATGATATAATTTTAAGTTATGTATGTTTTTACTTGGGTTTAGACTTCCGTATGTACATGTAGATTAACCCTTGCAGTATGTAGTTGGTATAGAGGCTCTTCACGGCACAGAAATATTGTGATGAAATCAAGGGCTTGGGTGACAGTCACTGTAGAATGGATGGTCAATGCCAGTGCTTCAAATTTGCACCCAGCCGCCCAAGTCTTGTTTTAATTTTAAAGTGGTGGAGCGTGTATGGTAATTGATGTTATGCATGCAGTGCAGTGTCATGGACTGACCAGAAAAAAACACCATAGAATGTTTATATGGGGAAAGTATTATGGAGGAGGATTTAACACTGGGTAGGCCACACTCAAGTACGATAGTATTCACCAGAGTAACACCATGCTTGCACAGCAGATGACAAACAAGTGTCTGCAAACTCATGCGGAATGAGTTTACCTGGCCTCTAATTCCGGTATGCGTACCTACCCAAATTCTTGATAATGTATAAGCTACTTAGGTTTGTTTCAAAACCCAACCCATGGTCAATCAATAAGCAGTAGTGTGTATGAGCTGTATTCCGTTTACTATTAAGTTCCGTTGATCTAGGTAGTCTAATTGGGCCGAGTTGCCTTTTCTATTTAGGTAAGTACGCATACCAGAAATTGAGGCCAGGTTGATCTCTTTCGCCAAACTCATAGTCCAGCTTGAAGTGTGGTGCAATGCAGCTGCTTTGCAGTAAATGCTTAGTTCAGCACTGCCATTCATTCTCAAGAGGTGCTCTAGAAAGTCTAGAAAAGTAAACCCCAAAATGTATTACCCTGGACTTGACTCAATGTGGATTCAATCCAGGTAGATGTGGAGTTTGTCTTCATATCTGCATGTGAATTGACCCTTTAATCTACTTCAACCTCCATCACTAATGTACCATTCTTTTAATTGCCATCACCGAACTTTTGAAGGGGTAAAGCATCTGCTGGTTGTCGCATGCATCACTATATATTGTGCAGGGGGGTAGGACACGATCTGCTCGATTTGGGCATTGGACACGATCTGCTCGATTTGGGCATTGGGGATTTCCAAACGGTAATTTGGGGAACTGCTATGTGCATTTACTATGGCAGTCTCTGGCTCAGTGACATTACAAAATCAGCTCTTAAACCTTTGTTCAAAAGATCTTAGTAATATCAGAATTTTTCAAGCAAGATTGGGATTGTGCATGTGCAGCATGACGTGCATCTACCCAAAGTACAAATGAGTTCTTGGAACCGCCGTGCGATTGGTTACTGGTTTAATTTAATTTGCATAATACATTGTGTGTGTGGTTGTGGAAAGTGTTTTATAAGCGAATTGAATGGAGCATGTAATTAACAGCATTGGGTAGGTGTTTTCTGGTGCACGCGGTAGTTTTTGACCACCACCCATGCTCCAGGAGCAGGTCTCCCTCACTAACCTCAAAGGGCAGCTATTATTTTTTCTGATTTTTTTTTTTGGACTTGGAATTTTTCCCTCTAACCTGAAAAATAATGAAAATTTTATGTTTTAAAAGAGGCAGTAGCGAGATTCAAACCCGAGACCTCTGTATCATGAGGTCAGCTACCTAACCACAAGACCAGCGAGGATTGGTGTGCCAGATTTGCAATTCTAATCCTTGATAACATTTACGGAATAAATCACTACTGCTATTGTGGTCAGCAATCAATATAATGAATAGCTCTGCTCTGGAACGGTTGCCACAACTTATGCTCCAGGAGCATGATTGGTGGTCAAAATCTCACACTTTTTTTGGATTTTTTTTGTTTCTGGATTTTCTATGTTGTTCAATGATAACACACTCCCAGACACTGTTAGGGTATCCTTCAAGGCAAGGACTTTATTTAATAGTAGGCCTACCGTGACACATCCAGTATGTCTAGTGTCGTTTCATATTTTAGTAGGGATGGAATATAAGTTGTAAGCAACACTAAAGACATGTACAGTATTGTACAGGTAGATAAGATTATATAGTACCCAAGAATGCAACGTGACAAGTACAACATATCACAAAATAATATTTCAAGTTAGCCATGACAGTATTGGTAATACAAAATGCATTAATCAAAGTTTTGCAATGAGTGATCTGGAATTTTTGAGGCGTGATCCACCCAGAATCCCGGGTTGGTTCAGAATCAACTTGCAAATACCACCAAACATCGCTTGTATTGTCTGTACGGCCTTCAAGCAACAGCCGAGTTGTGTATATGTATAAAACTTCTGTTTTGTTGAAAGTATGTGTAAACCCAAAGGCTCCAAATGTTTTTAAACAAATGTGTTGTAAATCCAGACACGGTCAGTCAAAGTTGCCAAATTCTACTGTATGTTAATACAGTAATGCTTTTAGTAGGTAATTATAACTCTGAGCAAATGTAGTCATCTTTGAATTAGTGCATGTTTGAATTCTCGGTTTCATTGAAGTATATTGTTTCTAGACATTCACAAGGGTAGGAAAAACATGAAATATGTCCTTGTCGCCTTTCATAAACTCATTAGGCAATGATGTATTCATATTTACATTATTTTTTTTTCTTGACTACTACTTTAAATGAGTATTGGTCATAACAAGACTTTTTTTCTACCCTTATCTAGTCAAGTGTAATAAACTGGTATTGAAGTTTTGCAGGGCAAAAACAAGAGGTAAATATAATAAAACATGAAACAACATAGTCTTTGTGTATTGAAGTGAATTGTTAGTTTGTTTCATCTCTGCCAAAAGTGGTAACATATTAAGGCTTTTCACACTGAGCAGGCAATCGATCCACTTTTGTGATCGATCGCCGTTTTGAATAAGAATCAAGTTACAGACAGTTTTCGAAATACTAGAACGAAGTACAACTAGCGCTTAGTTATGACGTAAAAGTTTTTCACAGGAAGGATTTAATGAGCTACTTCTTTCTGAGACATTTACAGCAGTGTTATTGTCATTGACTTTTTAATGTTCAGGTATATGGCCCACAGCTGTTTGACCTCTTATTTTAGAACAATTTTAAGCAGTGGCGACACAATTTTGACAACTGATATAAGTAGGGACATGCAAGAGCTATCATCTCTGCAAAAATCAGACTAATTCCTTGCGGGAATCTTGCCATATAGGCCTACAAAGGTCATGATTTGTATGTTATAGCGCCCTCTATATGCCCATTCTCCATAGAAAGACGTGGAAAACTAGATTTTAAAGAAAAATCTTATTTGCCCGCAATGAAATTTCGTAAAATTTACACAGAATGTAGTTAGTGGACTAAATATTCCAAATCAGTTGTCAAAAGTGTGTCGCCGGTGATAATTGTTTTATTTTTGTCATAATAAATGAGACTTTCAAACAGCTGTGGGCCATCTTTTTAAGTGATACGACTTGTCACCACTGTTTGTTTCCGCACAGAACTAGTGCGTTTTCGTCATGAAATTGAACGGACTGAATAAGGGAATTCAACATCTGCAGAAGACGAACGATCACAAAAGTGGATCGATCACCGGCTCAGTGTGAAAAGCCTTATTTTTGTCAGCTATTATGTGCCTAAAGATGCAAGGAGTGAGAGTTCACATATCGGGACTAGTGTCCCAAAAAATTTAACCATGATTTTTGTACTAAATTAGCTTTTCATCAACAATATCCCCATCTGCAAGAACTAAACAGAGAATTATTTTTGATACAAAAATTGTGGAAGTTTAGGTAGGGGTGTGCCACGCCAAACTTGGGGGCTTAACTGGATTTTTGGCGAAAATAGGGTCTTCGGAACTGTCTTGGGAACTGAATTTTAAGGCCAAATTACATGTTGTGGAGCTGAAGAACTGGCAGAATTTCCTGTTTTTTTCCTCATGGAGCTAATATTTGAGTCTTGTGGCAAAGTAGGGGTCATACAAACTGAAATACTTGAATCGGGGTCTAAAGAATTGCAGATGAGGTGCGAACTTGGGATCTTGTCCACTGCACATACCTGTACTGCCATTTTAGGTCGGTGTCCCCTGGGATATTCCCCGGATATATGAAATTTGAAATCTCTCCTTGCATCTTTCAGTGAAACGTGGATGCAGAAAGAGTGCACAGTTATAAAGTATGCTTAGCACTGCACTGCACAATATGTTGCTGTATTTGAAGTGATATGCCAGCATAACAGCTACCGGATTATCGCTTGAGTCGACGAGGCATACGAGATAGGGTCTTGCCCAATTGCACAAGACATTGGCTATAGTGGGGCTCGAACATACAGCTTTCAGATCACGAGTCGGCCGGCTGTCATATCCACTGGAATATTTGTGTAAATGCATAAGAAATGGAGTCACTACATAGAGTCGGGAAGCGGCCTCATTGAAGACAACACAGCATGGCCGTGAAGTTGCATACTATTGGAATTTTATTGCTGTAAGTCAGAGACCAGGGTGTCTAGCTTTAGAATCCACCATGACACCCTTGGACAATTTGAGTTGTTGAGGTCACAGGTTACGTAAGGGAATAAAATTTTCAAAATGCATCAAGTTATGAAATATCACAAACTCTTTCTGAAGTCCAAAGCAGTAAAAAAGTCAATGGTGACATGGCTATACAATGGCTAATTAACGATGTATAGGTCAAAATAGGTCAAAGGATACAAAATCTTTTGTACGGGGTCAAGTTTTCAAAATTAATATTGGTGGGCCAAAAGTTGGCATATTTTCGCTCATAACATCCAAACCAAACATCCTTTATCCGTAAGGTTTCACAGGATAAATGAGAAAAATAGTAGCTTGCTTCTGATACCAAAATTTTGACCACTTCCAGTAAAATCTGGGGGCCCTGGGGACGAGGCTATTAACAATCGGACCATGGACCTTTAACTTCATTGAAGCATTTTAGACATTAATCCCCTTATGTGACCTGTGACCTCAGTAACTCACAATGCCCTTGGCACCCAGTCAGCACCCAGTGGAGTGTACCACTAGACACCCTGGTTTATAATTTTTAGCAAATAAAATTGCATTAATACCCACTTTGACGCATAAAATACTTAAACTCTTTTCTGGTTACTGTACACAAACCTGTAGTATCACAATGGGGAATAAGTATGTAAAATATGTTGCAGATGAGATGAGAAAAATACAAGGTTTCTAATTATACCAAAATCTCAGTTTGATGTACACATGCATGTACACATCCCAGGGGGGCCACCTTGTATTCAAGGTGGATAATGATGCGTTACATGTACTTTCAAATCACCCTAAACATGTATTTTCAAACCGACCAAAAAAAGCAAAACATACCCTATAAACGGACTTATGACACCCTAAACAAGTAAGCAATGCAGCGTGTCGTTAGTATACCCCTTATCACATTTGCTTTGCTTTACTTCTTGAATTCGCATTACATATTTTTGTGAGTTTTGATCCCGTTTAATGAATACCTAAATTGTACACTCAAATTTCAGGGTTAAGAAAAATAAACCCTTTTTTTCCCCAATTTTGCTGTTTTTGACACCCTAAAACAATGTACGCGCGTCATCGGCTGTTTTGGAAAAACGGAGGAAAAACCCTTTTAACGCATTTTGCTTGTTCACTGCATCATATCCACCTTGAATACAAGTGCTCCCCCCTGGGTACACATGCTGCAGCATACACCACACACATTTTTGTATGGCCTATACTTCCGTAAAAAAAAAAAAGCCCAACACAAGAAAATCCAGCTTGTTATACTTCGAGACCTTGGTTATAATTTCTTTGGTTAGTTTAGTTTAGATTTATTTGGCCTCACAAAATTTAAATAGCATACATAGAGTAAATAGATATGCGACAAGAATATAATCGCACGCACACCATACAGACATCCAAATTCTATAGCCCATGTATATATAACCCTGGCCTGGCACACATGGCAAGCTTATTCCAATTGGGTCGGAAAACAAGATGACTGTGGGCGCGGATTAAACAGGTACGAGGAGAGAACCTAATGAACATTGGTGCTAGGCCCTCGAAAGGATGTTACAATATTACGTGCAAACACACACCACCCCCATATTGTAGGCCTAAAATATTAAAGGTAACATTTTTCACGACGCTTACTGTGAGAAACATACTGCAGACACCAACTTGTCTAGCCCATTGCCCACAACGGATCCTGATCGATGACATGTGACCTAACCACTGTGATAATTTCACAGTAACTGAACTTGTGCCTGTTATATGTTGTGCCAATCCTTGAATGAATATGAAAATTAAAGGCTGACTCAGAGATTTCCTGAGAGTGCCCGTCATTTTTTCAAAAGGAACAAATTTTGATTTTTTTGCATATACACAATGCGCTTTGACCATAAAATAACACTGTGTGAAATAACTAAGCTCAAATCGAAGTCCTTCCTATAAAACCCACTAATGTGTTTAAAAAAATGTCTGGATCCGTACTTTTTGTTATACAGGTATCCTATGGCAGTTTTACACTGGTACATATATATCACTGCTAAAACTAATGCGATCTAACGGCCCGGCGCCGAGATGGCCTGTTCACCATATAGCGCCAAATTTCCCTGCCTGTCACCAAGCCGGGGATAACCAGACGGATTCCCACCGGACGTCTCGAGCAACCACACCAATGTAGCCAAAGGGGCGCCGACCCCCCCCTCCGACTCCGGCATGGCAACGTCAACACGCGAACTCCCCACCTAGACCACCCGACCCAATCGCACGACGACATCGACCCTTCAAACCGCGCATGGCGTTGGGCAACAGAATATGAAACTGAGGGACATCGCCACACTCTGCGCCCTTTTCCTGCGCCCACGCCAGGACAATGCCCTGTACCGCACAAGAAGCCCGTCACAGCGCCATCCAGTCCATCTGCGCTCCCTTCCCCAGGTCCCCCAGTCCCAACCCAAACACATGACACCCCACACAGGCTCCAAGAATCCGATAACGAAAAATCCAATTTCGTCTCTAAATTTGGAAATCGCATTTTTATGTAATTATCTTTAGTTCTAATCGCTAATAGAACTAACTATTTTTATTTCTACACAAAAATAATATTTAAAAATCTCTGAGTCAAAGAAGCCTTTCAGACAAAACAGCCCCCCCCCAAAAAAGAGATTCTATCATTAATTGATTTTATTTTCCCATTGAAATAGAATACATCCAGGGATATACATGTAAAAGTGTAACACAAAAATTCCAGTAGTCAATACTCTATAAAAATTTCCCCCAAATGGGTAAAGCCATTCCATAAGGGAAGCCTAGAAATGCCTATATGCACATCATTCGATTGTAGGCAAAAGGATATTTTTTACACACTCTCCTGTCATGTCCAGGTATGTTTGACACTAAACTTTTTTATGTGCATCACAGATGTTGTAGGTCTCTACTGCACTCTGTACTGGAGCTGGTCTCTTTCACCTTGATTAAAAGAAAGGCTTGTCCTTTTGAAACGTTTGTTTTTAATTCTCCCTCTAACTCACATCTGACGGGAGCTGGTCCTCTTTCACACCTTGATAAAGAAAGGCTTGTCCTTTTGAAACAGTTGGTTTTTTAATTTTATTGTATTAAATTGTTTTTACCCCCATTGGATCCCCCGCCGCCTTGATGTTGTGAACACACTTTTGTATTTACCCCATTCCATTAAAGAGACCAAAACTGGCACATTGAAAATAGTGCACAACCCCAGATTTTACAAATTGATATTTTTGCATTGTTGTAAAAGCTTTTAATTTTATACAGATTAGCCGCTCAGGTGAAATGATTAATAACAAATCAGCGTCCTTATATGGTAAACAGAACGATTTTATAATTAATGTTCGCCGGCGACATTAATTCAGCAGACGACGGAAATGGCGGTTGTAACACAAAAAACACACGCCATATGCATATTCCCATGGCAGGTACCCTGTTTGAGAATGACCGGTCGTGACCTTTGTGGTTTTTAATACCAATATACGAGTCTAATGAATATTCATGTATATCACATTTGTTTTTGATTAAAGCTATGGGAAACTTAGAAGTTAGCCTACAAATTACCAGGATTTCTTTACCGCTCTTACACGTCCCCTATCTGTTTTTGCGTATTTTTTAGTTTTATAAGTAAATGTATATTATTTTCCAATGGCCTAGACTACACATTGAGAGCAATTGAAGAAATGTTATTTTTGTTGAAAATGTGCCAGTGTCAGTGTCCGCTTTAAAAGAACAACCTGTCCCCACCAAAGACTGTCCCAATACAGTTGTGTCTCCGAAACTGGTTCATTTAGACACTAATCAGCAAAAATATGTGCAAAGTCACTACAAAGCATAAAATTGTGTGGTGTGTTTGCTTCTTGTGTGAAGTGTCTGACACGTGCCTGTGTGTGCATGTGGTGATGTCATGTTTTAAAATGAATCTATACTTTAACTCTTTTCATTCAATTCACCCCCTTTCCCCCTGCTCTTGCCGTGCAATCTTGAGCTCAGAACTATCTCTTGTCTGCTCCATTCAACTCATTGTCTACTCTCTTCTCTTCTGCCCTGCCTCCCTCTCTTCTCCCTCCATCCCCTTCTTTGCTCTGTCTTAACTGTCCTCCCCTTGTTTGTCTGTCTACACCTTCACAAAGCAGCTCATTAGTCGATAGTTGTTTGAAAGGGCATTTCATGAACCACAGCCTTGTCCTCTAAAACCTACAAAGTTGATTTTTATATCATCTGAAACCGTTAAAAAAGGGGGTGTTTAAGTCAGGAACTTTAGTCAAATGCCAGTTTTTAAGTTTTTTTTTTGTCATGTTTAATGGCATTAACATTTTTTTCTTTCCATATATTTTAACAGAATCTAGAGATATTTTATTTTTTCCTTTCCTTTTCCTTCCTCATAATATTTCTTCATTTTACTTTTCCAACACTGTTAACGCATTTTTTTGACCAAAAACACTAACATGGGCTGAACGGCAAGAGCAGGTAATTTCGCTATTATGCAATACGCTTCGTGCTATTCGTGCGCGCGAAGTAATGACTCATCCGAAACGGCCTTATGCATCCGATTCGATGACCAATAACCCATGGTAAACTTTTATCATTGTAACATGGTTGCCCACGTGAGATTCTTTTGCAAACAGAATTGGTTTTAATTTCACGATTTGAAGCCCTCATAAATTGTTGAAATTTGATCATAAGTATCCGAATTAAGTATTGTTGAATTTTGACCTGGTGCAGAAGCAAGAGAGAATAAGAGATGAAAAAAAACGCTTGTATTTTGGAATAAGGATACTTGTAGGCGAACGGGACAATCTTTGGACAAAATGCGATTTTCTCTGTGTTTCACTTCGCTATAATTCGTGATTTTTTTCATTTTTGGTTAAAAATTGTGATTTACTCGTCAACCTTTGTAACAATCGTGGCATTGTTTCCAAATTGCAACCAGCAGATTTTGGCCTTTTTTGGCAAATATTTGATACATAAGTGCAGATATTTTACAAAAGGGAAATACCGACCCTATAACTATGACTACTGGAATACACCAAACGAACAAGGTACATTTTTTAACATTTCTAAATATTTTTTTATAGTAAACCAAAACAAAATGAGTGAAAATCACAATTTTTAATGATTTTCCCTCAAAAATTTTTGGGGGAACAATCTTATCATATTTGGATTCCTTTGAGTCCATTTCAAACTTTCAAACAATTTTCCAATATGTAGTTACTTTTATATATGTTTGGAAGAACCTATTAAAAGATACGGCAAAAAAAACAGTTTCCTTTGAATTCCCTGACTTCAAACCCCCTTAATAGTCAGGTAGAACCTTCAATTGACCGTAAAGTCGAGTATGGACACAATTGTTTTGCTGAAATTAGTAGATAAGGGTGTGTAAGAGTAAGAATCTGCGGTGGCCACCTGGGCAATCCTTGATGCATTTTGAGAAATCCAAGATGGCGTTCGCATAATGAAATTATCTATTCAACAACCCTATATTTAATCAAACTAGAGTTACAGCATATACTATGGACCCAATAAACAAATGCCTTGAACTTGTAACATTGAGTCATACTCCAATTCAAAATGGGAAGCCAATTCTAATAATTTTAAAATATGCCTAAAACAGCAAATACCTGCATACAAAATAAACATAACGAAGTACTAAATAGATTATGTTGGTTAGACACAATAAATTAGTAACCATTACTATCAATACATTAGTAATCCATTTTGTATAAACCTAATCTATGTGGCAAATTCGGTCGTACGTTAATTTTGCATTTGTATTTTCTGTATGTAAACGAACACAAATAGAGCATGTGGGGGAAAAAGCACTTGCTCATAACCCAAAACTCACAAGGTTTGCCAACACCCAAAGTTTGTGAATGACCATTTTCTCAAGGATATCTAGTGACAATGAAAAAACAGGGTGTTGGAATCCAAATGGCAACCTTTTATAATGTAAATGCATCTTGTGGGGAATTATTTTTTAAGCCCTGTTAATTTATCTTCAAAACAGTGCATATATTTGAATAATAACACAAAACAATTTTCCCTTAGACAAAAAAAAATTGTGCATCCTCACACAACTGTTGACTACACAGGCTTGCATTATTGGCACCTAATTGATAAATTCCCAATTACTAGTCTGATTGGATAACTGTATGTTTACAACAAAAGTAATTATTTTCATTAATATAAAGAGCAATATCCATAAGCAAGTAAGTGGAAATTTTTGCGAGGTTTTTATTTTTGTGAATTTCGCAAGTGAACATAAAAATGCGAAAATACAAACTCGCAAAAATAACTTTTTCCAATAGATTTGTATTGCATTGATGTCAATACAAATTAAATTCTCGCGCATTTGGCAAAACGGTTAAAATCGCGAAAATATCTGTACGCGGAAATTTCCACTTATACAGTAGCTGTGAACAGGCCCTTAGTGTAACTACATCTGCAGTAGTAATTAAAGACAAGACGATACAAACCAACTCAGGTCGTTATGTGGGGCAAAGGGAGCTATTTTAATGATTTATTTTGGTCTCATGAATCTGATGTGGATGTATGCTCCCACTTGAGATGGCCGTTTTAATTAACTGCCGACTCGAGTATAGTCCCATGTTAGACTATAATCTCATTCTACTGTATATTAGGATATCAAAATATTACTTGAAACATTTTAATTAAAGTCAATGTTCAACAATAAAGCAATATAATCATAGCAATTTTTTGTTTGCAGGCTGCTCCCAATTTTTAAAATTTGAGATTTTTACCCAGTTATGTTGGTAATTGTCAGTAATGCTCAAAATTGTGCATTCATCCAAAAGATTGGATTTTGTATTAAAAATTAGAATCAGAAATACTTCAACAGCAGCACTGGAAACGCCACATTTCTGTCTGTCCAATATAGCATCATCTCCCGAAAGTAACCCTAATATGCACTTGCTAATGCATGAACATGGATACGCTCTTAGCCCCATTTCACATTGGAGGGACGTTTCCAGCAGCCATTGAATTAGAATCAGAATTCCCAATTCTAATAAAATTGTCCAATTATAAAATTCCTTCTTTTGTGACAAATGCAGAATTCTGAGCTTTACCATTCACAGGTAAAGCTTACTACCCAATTACCAAATGTAACTATGCAAAAATCTCAATTTAAAAAAAAAAAAATTGGACACTCTAAAAAAAATGTGCTATTATTGCTTTAATGTCTATATGGTTGAGGCATACTCATTAGGCAAAAAAAAAGTGTCTCGGAAGAAATGTGAAAAATGCAAATGCAAAATGCAGTTTTTTAGAGAAATGCGAAATGCGGGATTTTTTTATTGCATTTTAGACCCACTTTTTCATTTTTTCAGCTGCTTTGTGTCTAAATTTTCATTATTTTTCTGAAAATTTTCAAAAAAATTTAAAGTGAACAAAAACCTAAAAAAAAAAATGCGCTAAAAGACCAATTTTAAACAAAATGTGTGCGGTCTTCTGAAACAAAAAAAATTTCTTGGCCTTATTTGTAGACAATTTTTTATTTTTCCTCATTATCATACCCAAAATTCTAACCTATCAGTGATTTTCAAAATGAAAAATCTAAAAATCTTCAAAAATAAGATTTTTCCCTTGTAACAGGTAACCTAATACACCCGGCAAATATCTAAAACATGAAAACCATCTGGTATGTTTTAATTAGGGATATTTCATTATATATGTGCCGATAGATTCATACCAATAAATCACTTTAAGTTGATTTTCGGTATCACTGTCATATTTATCCAGGTGTTTTTCCTAACCACAAAATAGTATCTCATTACAATTCCACTGTTAATTGAAATATAATACCAAGCTTTGATAGTAAAGCTGAAAGCAAATGATCTTAAAGGTGCAACGAGAGATTTTGAGGCACCCAAATATTGTGTCATAATAGTAATTTCATATGGATTAGACACTCAATAGATTTCTTCACTTATATTTGGCTACAGAAATGCCTTAACAGAGAGAAAAAAGTGATTTTGATTTGCTTGTATTTCAATATAAAACACAGGCTGAATTTCGTATTTGCTCCTATATGAAATTATAAATTTCAAAATTTTTGTGCCAAAGAAACATTTGTCAGCTTAATCCTTTCAGATGGGGTTATTTTTCATGAAAATCTTTACATCAGGGCAAAAATCAGACATTTCAATTTTTTGAGGAACACCTGATATGTGAAATCTCTCGTTGCACCTTTAATGGCCTCCAGAGCAAAGACTCAGTAACTGAAAAATGCAGGACAGGTGCAATTTGTACATTTGTACCAAAGAATAGTTCATATTCATTCTTTGAAGCAGTCAAGCTCTAAGGATTTCAACTTCTGTATGCCTTTTAATAAGAACATCATACATGAATATGCATTAAAATGTCTTAGCACATGATTACATAGCACAGGGGAAGGTACTTTGTTTTGAACACATTTCTTATGGAGGTTCCATGCGTTGGCAGCTCCCAGTTCCGATGGAGCTGTTTTTTGTTGGATCCAAGGAAGAAATCTTTTTTATGTTTTACTTTTATGAAGAGTAATTATATTAAAGCAATACCAGCATACTTTCTGAAAAGTGAAGAGTGCCCTCAATTTTCAAAATTTGAAATTTTTGCACAGTAGTGTTGGTAATTGTCTAGTAAACTAAACCTGCAAATGGTAATGCTCAAAAGTACGTATTTGTCATTAAAGCGGCATATACGCTTGTGATTTAACGGAGGAGAGAGATTTTGAGGCACCCAAAAAATAATTTTATATAGATTAGACACTAAATAGATTTACCTTGTATTTGGCTACAGAAATGTCTTAAAAGAGACAAAACAAGTGATTTTGATTTGCTTATATTTCAATATAAAACATAGGCTGAATTTTGTATTTGCTCCTATAGATACGAAATTAGAAATTTCACAATTTTTGTACCAAAGAAACATTTTTCAGCTTAATCCTTTCAGATGGGGATATTTTTGATAGAAAGCAATACATCAGGGCAAAAATCAGTACTTTCAATTTTTTAGGGTCAACTGATATGTGAAATCTCTTGTTGCACCTGTAAGTTGACTTACCTGAACCAACTCACTTGGCACAATTTCCCAGGCTATTTCATATTGAAAATGGCATGTTTCGGTAACACAGCAGCTGTGGAATTATTATCGGCATTCCCCAATATTATTCTAATTACACAATTCCTTCTTTTGCGATTATCATAGATAAGTTTTGAACTTTACCAGCATGTACAGGTATATCGTTTTACTAGCCAATACCACTGCAACTGTGCAACAATCTCACAATATCACAGTTGGAAATTGGGGGTGCCCTTCAAAAAATGTGCTGGTGTTGCTTATTGAGTTTACCAATAACCCTTAATGGTATTAATTGATTGAAAATACTGTAGGTCATTCTAAAATACACATTTCAGGGTCTAGAAACTTAAAAGACATATCAGTGATTTGTTAAATAGCAAATCGAAAAATCACGGAAAATCAGATTTTAACCATGTACGTAACAAGTTACAGGTATTCCTTAACATACCCTGCAACTGATAAGACCAGAAGCAACCTTAATAAGGGACAGGAATCGGAGATTGTAGTCATACTGTCGAAGGACACTTACACAACACGTATTGAATGGAGAACTCGTTTCTTGGAACACTGCCGTTTTCTTCCTTTCTTTCATTCTACAGCTGGAAAAGGTACCTTATGAGCATTCTACAGACTTAACTTTATCCTTCCACTTTGAAGCTATTCCTGCAAATTCAAAATATTTTTCAAACACTGATAGTGTCTTTAAGCATAAGTTATTTTCCTAGCAGAATTTTCACTTGACAGAAAATAACCAGCACTCAGATGTTTCTAGGGAAAACCTTCATGGAACAATAGAGTCCCCTTTATGTCAATGAAAATACAGGTATATTTCAAAAGACACCCAGCAATTGGGATGCTGACTACTACTCTGGTGGAATCGGGAAATAATGCCTAAAACCTTTGTTCAATAAAAACTTAAGCCTGAGATAGTATCATTTACGCATACAAAGGTGATCTTCAAAGTTCCACAAAATCACTCATTTGAAATAGACTGCATCATAGGGTAACACACCTGGTCAATCTTTGTTTGAGCAAATTGATAAATGCAGACAGGATTTTCCATTCTCATAATTTTTAACTACGTTAGCAAGCATTTTTTTAGGGTTTGAACGTAGTTGCTAAGGATTTTATATAATTTTTACCCAAAATTGAGCAGGGGTCTTTGTAAACACAATGTGACAAAACAACAACTCCAAAACATATGTTTTGTCACATATTCCATCAGTCCAAGGCTTAAATTTTAATGAGTTACTTAGTTTTTACACCCCCACTTATTAAAGGTGCGTGTTCGATCGTTTTGGGACCCCCTGATGTACATGGAAGAGTATCGATTTTGGATATCAGATGAAAGGCCGTCCGTATTTTTCTCATTGTCGTCCTGAAATTTGAGCCCTCAAATCCATTCATTCTTAAGATATAAACAAAAAAAATGCTGTTTTAATGGTTACACATCAATATTAGCACAGCATTGAATAGGGCTTTGCAATGCGGCATATTACTTCTACCATCAAAACAGCAAGTTTGTTTCCCGGTACTTGCTGGGGTGTACGTGCAGGCCAGGCTCTTATATAAGTAGAGGAACACAAAAGACAATTGGAACAAGCACCTTTAATGACTTGAGATCTTCATGTGGTGGTAATTGATTGCAAATTTGACTTGGCGACACCCTGATCTTACAAAAATGTAATGGAATGTGCACTAAACAACTGATTTTGGTATCCAAAAACATCATTTACCAATAATATTAAACAATTATGATATGAATACCCAGTTTTGTGTTAGGCTTTAATTATTTCAAAGTGTTTCGTTTGCTGGCTTTTGGTCACATTTGTTGAAAATGACCTCCATCACCCCTGCATGAAGCAAAATGCTTTGCTCAATATTACAGACTCCATCTTGATCAGATCTGGACAAACTGCATTGAGGGAGCTAACATTTCACTTGTTCCATAGCAATTTTGATTCACTATTCCATTACAGCAATTCTGTGGTATCCAACAATATTCAGACATCTTCACCAGTTGTTTTCTAATATTTGAAGATAAATTCTGGAGTGTTGGTTTTATGCAATTTCTAGTTCTATATGATGACACCACAGAACTTATAATCTGTCAGGGAAAAATTCAGCTTGGGTCTTATCTGCCTTCCACCTAGCATAAGTGTATATTCAAAATCATGCCAAGTGGAATGTGATCAAGACTGGTGTCATTTTACTAGCATGAACCCCCTGGGCTCTACTGACCAATTCCATTGGTTAATCATGGCCTTATATGATAAAATTAGCCAATTAGAAACAAGATTAAGCTCAAAGGTGCATACAGGTATATGGAATGTTTATTTTGATTGGTTTCTCAGTGGTTATATCATGTTATATCATTTAATAAACCAATGAGAGATACTGTAAGAAAGGTGATAGATCTGAGCAGGGGAGGGCGGACAAGAAATCCAAATTTCAGATGTCGCCATTGGTTTAACACGTAAAGCGAAATCTTGACCGAAAAATCTGAAATTTTTTATATGTTGTCACGGAATATTTTTTATTCCAAAACCGTTGGAGTGAAGAATCAACTTCCACTGGAAGGGTATCTCTTAATTTTTTTATGAAATAACGAACGAGCGACGGTCTATGGGGGTCATGGGAAACCACCATGACCGACCGACATCAAAGCACCCAAATTATTACTCAACAATTGTGAGATTGTTCTATTTATAACATGTATACTACGAGACCACTGGGCATTTTTTTTTGTGCTCAAAAAACCATCAGACACCCCTATGCCACATTAAAAATTCGGTGCGCCCACGCCTAGTAGCCGGTCCAAAAACCAGATGACGTCACTGGCGCCAGAATCCTTTGCCATTTTTGTACCTTCCCCAAGGCTCCACTTGCGGGGAAGGGCCGGGATGAGGGTTACTAGTGGGGATCATTCGTAATATACATGTATAAAATTAGAATCATCTCACAATTTTGGTGATGTCATTCTATTTTATGCATTCTATCCATTACGAATGACCCAACTTAGTGCATGCTTGCCCAACACTGGTCACTAGGTGGAGGAAGAGGAGCCGGTAGTCTCAGTAGTAGTAGCGGGGTTTCTCGCAATGTGTTCTTTTAATGGAAGACTGAAAAATTTTGCCCCATCATTCAATATCAAGGTACAGATAAGTTATACCGGCAATCCTCAACTTATGAGCATATTATAATGATTGCATGTCATCCCTCCTCTTACTCTGACTGCTTGCTGACAGGATGGGTTTGGCCACGGTTTGGTACTAGTTAAGAACGTCCTTCATATAAATATTTTGAAATGTAGTAGGAGTCCTCCATCCTGCTGCTTCCATAATATCAGAAATGTTCACTCTAAGTTGAAAAGCCAAGATGTTGCCTGACTACTTATCTCATGAGCATGAGGGTTAAAGTCGATGTTACTGTCCAGTGACGAGGTTTCACTTTCAATGCATCAGAGATGAGGGAAGCGTGATAATGTTTGTTTGTTGCAGGTTGGTAGGTTTTACTGTAGTTATAAAGAGGTGGTCAGAAATTGAAGAATCCATTGATTCCTTCAAAAAAAAGGCAGTGCGGTGTCGGTAACAATGTCGGGGGACTCTGACGGACACCAGCGTGATCCTCAGGATCACCAGTAACAGTGGGTAGTTCTGGAAGTTTTACTATTGGTGAGGTGCATAACTGAGGGTCTGAGTTTTAGCCATGAAACCAGCACGAGGAAGTAGTACAGTAACATTGTGAGAGTCCGATAATCTCATATACTTTTGGTCGGTAGATAACGCATGAATTCGGAACACCTTCTGGTAGACGCGGCCATAAGGAGGAATTGCTGTCTTTCTTGTCAAGTCCAGGAGAGTGGCTTTGTCCAAGGTTCAAACGGCCGCCAGTACGTATTGAGGACTAATGGAA